>FTPT01000166.1:0-73042 GCA_900156845.1 Coprinopsis strossmayeri | reverse complement strand
ACAGCAACCCTTTTCCCTCTTAAATCCACACTGTTATCCCATGTGGCAGAGTGCCACATCTTTCCTTGGAACGTGCCGATGCCCGGAATATCAGGGAAGCGAGCAGTCTCCAGAACTCCATTAGCGGAAAAGATCATCTCCGCATAGGTCGTCTGCTTTTCTTTCGTATGAGGGTTCCTGGTAATGATCTCGTAGCGTTGCGAGAGTGCGTCCCACGTTGCCGAGACGACCTCCGAGTTGAAGCGGATGTGTTTGTGGAGGTCGTGTTTGTTGGTGAGGTACTTGACATAGTTCAGAATCTCCTCTTGTGTGCCATGGCTCCCAGGCCAATCGTACGGGTCGGTCGAGACAGAGTAGTGAATCATTGGGACATCGGACGAGCATCCCTAAAACGAGAAAGTGAGCAAACCAGTTAACACGCCGACATCCCCCGGCCAAGTCGAATAAAGCAGACGTACGGGATAGATGTTGTCCTACAATGCCAGGTCTGTTAAAATTCGTTTGGAGAAAGATAAAGATATGACCGTACCCTCCAAGTTCCTCCTACATCGGAGCGCCTCTCAAACATCTATGGCAGCGTGACAAGTGTTAACATTCAATCACAAACAACCAAACTATGGACTGACAATAAAGTTTTCCACACCAAGCTGTCTCTTGAGTCCAATGGCGATGGTAACTCCTCCATAGCTGTCAAGCGTAAGATGTAAGCACACGACCTCAGGTTATAAAAATCCTCATATGGACGAGGATAGGCCAAGGGGAGGGAAAACCTACCCAGCTCCAATAATCGCCACAGTTGGAGACATATTTACAAGAAATTTACAAGAAATGTCGGTCGTTTCGCGTCTCAAAGAAAAGAAGACAAAAAGACAAGGGGTGCTGTCTCCCCATGGGTCGTGTTCAACTTTATTTAAAGGATTTTTGCCCTTCCAAGGAACGTGGTGTAACCCCTTGATTTCTGTCGCCCAAGTTTGGTAGCAAAATGGTGCGATCCTCCCACGGAAGTCAAGGAAAGGGTTAAAGTTTCCGCCGCTTACGGCGTTTCAACTGAATGGGTATATATTGCTTACGGACACGAATGGGTGCCCCGACTCACAGCCGCTCAACCACTCTCCGTTGAGGAGGCCTCTGAGTTGTGAGGGCTTGAAACACTCGGGCACCACGAGACATACCGATACCCGAGGTTCATCAACGTGCATTACTCTTTTGTCAACCTTCAACCCACGGGAACCCACGTTCTGCACTTGACCCCAATGGCTGGAGGGCCTGATAGAGTACTAGAACGTCCTTCGGCTGAGCTCGACCAGAGCTCGACCTTCTTGCCAGTGTATAACGTATCTATATCCTTTCTAGATAAGATTTTCGCTTATGCCCTTTGGGAGTGAACGCCCTTATATATCGAGTAGAAGAAAGGCCATACGCCAAAAAGGAGTAAGAGCAATTGTCAGGGACTAAATTCCATGGATAAAACACCCGTCACCCAGGTATGTTCACATCCCATACCGTAAACGAGAGAAACCTCCTATCCGGGCGAACAAATGCATTGACTATCATCACGATATCATAGCCTGTTGTTCGCTCCTCACCGTACAAAACTCGTAAGGCTCTATCTAACGCAACTTAGCGCCCACAATAGCCCGAGATTTGTACGTACAGTCTTTGATACTTTGATAACGAATCCATTCATATATACCCATGACCATGTAACGTAAAAAATCCACAGCTCCCACCAGTTGCAGACTAGTACTAAGTAGTTTCTATTTACTACTAACGACGGTCACTACTAACGACAATCAATACTCGTCTACACCATCGGCCTTATGGAATTATGTTTCAGACCGAATCCAACACAGCCGACTCTGGCTCCGACTCGGCCGCTCGCTGAATGTAGATCCGTCGATCACGGAGTAGATGGAGTGGTTTAGGACTATTATACTTAAGTACCACAGAAGCCGGCCTCTTCAAACGAAACCACCTTGAAGCCCTCAACTACCTGGCACCACGTCAATTTGGCCAGATGTATGACAGGCCTATTACCCCCGCAGGAAGCTTATTCCGGCAGCTCCGATAGTTTGTTCCATTCAATTATGATGAGGTGTTGCGGCACTGTTGCCATCAGCCTCGCTGGTCAACGCCATGCCACGCAAAATAATCTAATTGTCACAACGCACCCGATGGTGCTCTCTTATTAGTATCCAGAGTGATAGATATCGGACAGGCTGCGATCGAAGTAAAATAGTAAGATATGCTGTCAAGGAAGATCCTTATCTTGTCTCGAGCCCTTAATCGCATCACTCAAATGTACTTAGCTATAACATATGATCCGAAATTGACACTGGCGTGTCTAGGGATGTTTGGGGCCTTATGCATCTCTGTCGTGACCCAGCAGAATGATGGAAAAATGCCTCATGTTGAATAGGGATGAGGAGTATCATGAAAAAACTGACCTAAGATCGTGAGAAGTGGTGAGAAACTCGGAAGAACTGCGAACTATTTATACTGACGTGTTGTTAAGAACTTAACTTGAAAGTTGATGTTATATATAGATCTGATCTGGTCCGGAGGACGTCTACAACTCGGAAGGGTATGCCATGCGGGAAGTCAAATTATTAGAGTTGGATGGCCGAAGGTTGAGATAAGTATCGCCCTTGCTTGCGGATGCGGGTCTCCCGCCGGTTTTCCGCATACTATTGTTAATTTGTTCAAACCTAAACTAAAAATAAAAACTAAAAGAAAGCAATCGGGTTAACTTTATACTCCTCGCCCGTAATCTCCTGAAGGACGTCCCAATCCTCCACAATACACGTCCCCTCGAACCTCAGGTACTCCATACACGCGAAGCTCTTGTTCAAATTCTTGTCATCGAGACGGAAGTGGAGAAGCCCAAATCCCTGGCCTGAGAACCAGGACGGGTGGGAGATGGTGGTGGTGTTGCTGGAGAAGGTCGCATCCAGGAACTGGAGCTGCCATTCGCGGCCTTGTACGGCGGCATTCGGATTGTGGTTTATGTACTTCCTGTGACGTTGAAACGAAGTGGGTTAGAGGGACAATTGTATATCGTGATTCGGACCTGGAGAGCCGACTTACCCGGGAGCGTAACGATCATACGCAGTCCTATAATCGACCTCAATGAGTGCGAGGCGAGCGAAATCTTCGAAGGCAGCTTGTTGCCGCTCTTGAAGACCTGGTCCTCGGTCGTTAGGATTGCAGACCTTCGGTGGCTTCGAGGTTCCTTTCGTGTTTCGTCTAAGCTTGGCGGATTGATCCGCCGCGAGGACTGGGTTTACGTTGCACAGAAGCGCGACGTTAAACGCGACAAGCAGGAATAGTAGACGGGTTAGGGAGAAGCGTGCGAACATTTCGTGAAGTGGATAATGCCTGGAGTAGATGAAATGTTACTGACTTGACTGGTATTCGAAGTATTCGTTTTCGATCTCTTTTATAGTCCTTCTGAACAAGCATGGGGGATGGCGTAGTCGTCTCAGTTGCAGTCCCATCCCACGATCTGTCTGCTCAAGTTCTCAATTGAGGGAAAGTCAATGGTCAGGTTGTACAATGTGAAAACGCTGAATAGTTCCCCTTTGCGCATATGGTCATGGTCATGTTCATTGGAAGGTGCGCGGGAAGAAGCTTTTGCCACGAGTTACACCTCTCGTCAGTTCGATTCAATTCACTCGACGGAAAATCTGACTATGGCTTTATGCTTCATAGGGCCTGCGCCCTTCCCAGCGTAGGGCCTGGTAGTCTTCCGGAGTCCATCGACTATCTCCACATGAGAACTGTTTCTGCAATACAACCCCCGGTGAATATAAACACTACGTGCTGGGTATATAAGATTTAGTAACTGAGCACATGAACAAACTATCAATGCCTACTGATCGGAAAGAAGAAGTTGACAGTGATATGTTAGAGTGTCGAAATATATCTTCGGCTACAGCGGTATTCTGACCGCCCAGACGAGCTTGTAAGTTCCTGCAATTGTGCTTGTTTTAAGAGATCTACGAGTTTACTCACGCGATACACTTGGAAGAACAAATATGGCAGTGAAATGGGCATCCTTTCGTCTCTGTGGGAATCACTTGGAAACTGAATTTGGATTATTCTTGTGCCCTGTGTTCTATTCCTTTGTTTCTTTGGAGTACATATTCAATACACATGTAAATTGATTCGTTCAAAAAGATGTGAGCGGCGTTTATGATAAGCTAAATAACGAAATTGTGGTACAGAAGCATGCGATAGGTGGGCGTATATGTCGTGAAAGTTCGTGAAGTGGTCATAATACCATACGTCAGGGAATTGAGGTTTATCCGAGTGTCCGAGAAGTCCGACTCCGAGTCCAAACCTGAGTCAACAATCTTGAAAGTATAGCGACAAAATCCGCAGCGTGCAATACACACCGAGTCTCCAGCGGTAGAATTATACCGTGTATACCGACCAAATCCCACTCATCCGCCTCCTCGCCGCGGCGAGCTTGTTTCTCTGCCCCACCTCCCTCTGCCATTCCCTATCCCCCATATCTTCCCTCCTTCTCTCCCCTTTCCCTTTGACTCCCACTGTCTTCTTCACGGGAAGTTTAACCAAATATCTCCTCCTGAACGCCGTCCCAACTAACCTAATCCCTCTTTCGACGACCATAAGTGCCTCAGGATTCACGCCATCCTTCCCAAACACGACGTCGTACGTCCCCTCTTGCTTGAGATGGTTCGGGCACTTCTCGCGTGCCCAGCGGATGTTGACTTGCTTGAGGTGTGGGAGGGCGGCGAAGATGCGCAGGACGGTCGTCAGCATTGGCTCGTCTCTGTATTTATGGCCTTTCGTCAGAGAGAACCGCTTGAGGTTGGGGAGGAGCTGGAGTTGGGAGAGGAGCTCTTTCAGTGATTTCTGGTCGTGAGGTCAGTTAGTGTCACGAAGACGACGCGATTATTGAACTTACCCCTGTAAACGCGATCGTACACATCAGATGCAAGTCCGTCAGTTTCGGACAGGCAGTGACGATGGAGTTGAAGAACCGGGTGTGGTCCCCGTTCGCGGTTACATCCGTGATATAGAACCAGAGATCCAAACTCGTCAGACTCGTCAACCTCTTCAGCGCCCCGCATACCGCATCCACCCGATTCTCATACAGGGGCTCGCAGGTCAAATCTACCGTCTCGATCTTGGAGGCAGAGGCATCAGGGAACTCGAGAAGTTGCTGGTATATCCCAATATAGGTATCAAGAACAGGTACGGCGGTGGGTGGCAGTGAGAGGGGCGGCTGGATCATGTCGGGGCTGAGCCAGATCTTAAAGTTCCATAGAAACCTAATGTACTTTATCGTCAAGTGTCTCGCGAGGAACTCCCCTAGACGCCCATCACGTATGATAGCAGACGGGCCGACGTTCCACGTGCCCTCGTTCTGGTATCCAAAGGAGCCTAGCGTGAGGCTGTTAAGCGCTGGCCACGTCCCCTCAGTTATGCGATCAAAGTCGAACAGCCGTGAGGCGGAGAAAGTGCAGATGGACAGTTCCTCAAGGTTCGGACAGCGATGCAAGATCATGTTCCAAAACCGTTCTGGGAGCTGCTCGGGGACAGGGAAGATCACGTCAGATCCAGGAAGACCATGTCGAATGATTAACGAGAAGCTCGTGAGGTCTGTGAATGAGAATAGGGAGCTCTTCGGGTTTAAGCGTTTTCTCCCGACATTCGTGAACACTCCTTTTAGCATAGGGCATCTGTGGATATGTTAGTTGAGCAATCAACTCTGGAGACAGACGTACTTCAGACGAAGGGCATCCCATAGCCTGTCACGCGGAACTTCTAATCCATCCCAATCGAACGTCGAGAGAAGCTCAAAATCGGGAGCAAGATCTATTAACTGGTCCACTACCCAGCCCTCGTCAATGTTCTCGTCCTGTTCAGGCCATGCAAGGTAATAGTTGGGTCGCACAGCCAGTTTCCTGATATATCGGCAAAGGTGCCTATTGTTCTGCAGCATCAGCAGCGTCTTTCGACAGCTTCGACTCGATTTGAGGATAACGGTATCGTATAGCGCCGGAAGCAGCACTGCATGGAGCTGGCTTGACTGCAAAACCTTGAGTGATGATAACGAAAGGACAAAGGGGACGTACTGCCAAGCTAAAGTTGAGAATGTCATTTGGAGATAGCAAGTCCGCGATTTCGCGCAGGATATCTACGTTTAGGGATCCCACCGCAGTGAGGGTAGCTTCCAGAGCTACGTAGCTTGAGGAACTAGGACGGGTGAGGAACAATGACTTGAAGCTTCGCTTCCTGTTCGCTTTCGAGATGGTCCTCGATCGGGTTATCGGTTCTGTCTTCGAGGTTGCAGGATGTTCCATGGCCGAAGTGAATCAGCTTAAGCCGAGAAGAGATGGAGGAAGGGGAGGACAAAGACTTTAGACGCCCTAGACTGTCCAACGACGAACAGAAGCATGTCTCAACTCGAGGCATCACTACACAAGGGCTTACCATATCACCGCCACATCATGGCTAAATATGTCCTCACTAGCCTACACAGTGATGTACGAGAATGCGTGTGTGAAGCATGGTGACGCCAGATTGCGATCATGATGCGAATTGAGAGTGAACGAAATGCACGAAACAAGAAAACTGGACGTTCATCCGAGTCCTGTTTCTTATCTTCGGGCTATTCTCGATTTGAGTACCTCGGTTGTTGTGCTGCGTCGAATCAAAGAAGCAGTTGAGCTCGTGGGATTCGTCTTGGTGATAGGTTATAAGTGCACGCTAGCCTTAGAGGACGTAATCGGCTCCATGGATGCTGGAAGCATGGAAGAAATAGGTTGGCCTGCCACCATGAACATGCATCGGGTGCGTGTTTACCGTTTACCGGAGGTAGTGATCGAAGCATAGCAGGGGCTACAAGTACCTGGCCTCTACATTTCTCTGGAGAACTCATAAATGGTTATCCCACCCTTGCGAGGATATGGACATGTGTTATAGTTAACCGTCGCAGTCCCAATAAAGCGTCGATAGCGGCTCCAAGACATACTGAGGATCGCGTGGTATCCGCTATCCCGGTGAAGGCCGCCCTTCCTTTTTGGGCACCCGATACCCCCAAGTGCGGCGTTAACGCTCAGGGTGTGCTCGATAGGAACGACCGGATAGTCAATATCTATTGAATCCTCTAGTATGAGTGCTAGTCATTTATATCTCCCTGGCCATTTCGAGTTTGGATTTGCAAATAAAAAGGCTCCATGGAATGACTAGAGATGCTCCATTATAGGACTGTAATTAGCGGCTACTACCTAGCCAGAAAGAAAGCCAACTTCGTATCCTCCCATGTATGAGAAATTTGTCGGAATGCCTTTGCCTTTCGACCTCAGACGGAGATTCAGACTGTGAATATGTGATGCCCTAGCTGGCCTGCAATAATATTATAAAGGGGTCTAGGCCAGGGAGCACGGGAAGCTTCAGGGGTACCGGTAAGGCCGTTGATCGGAACATTGATGGGAGCTGGCTAGCTCCATCACCTTGAGATCATGCAGGCTGTCTTCCGCTCGTCCACAACGTTGCCCTCGACCTTCTACCATGCTGATTCGGGATGCCTACGACACCCGGAAATGAAGTAGAACCCGTACCTCCCAATCAAACCATCTCTCAATCTAACTCGCGTAACCCTAATGGACGTCCAGAATTCGAAATTCTGCGGGAAGAACCTTCGACGGCGTCTGGGATCAATGTAGAGGAGGAGATACGGCTCTATGAGGAGTTATGCAGGGAGTATGATCAGGAAGCTAAGGCAGTACGCTATAACATCCCTTTTTTGAGAAATAATGGCTTACCAGAGCTTCATGGTTGTTGTAGTTTGAACGGAGAAGTCAACACCTTTATCGACCTCCTCCTGCGACATCTGTCTTTTCAGCTGACATCTACCTATCTGATAATAGAGGTTCTGACTCAGGAGCCTTTGCAAAGGACGTTGAAATCTCCGGATGGACAACTGTAGCTGGAGATAGAGTGCCATCACTCGAGAAAGGCAAGGGTATGACTGGCATAGGATCCGGAGCTTACGTCGGTGCGTATTATCGTTATTATAAAAACCTGTTTCTGAATTTTGTTAAAGTGTACGACTGTGTTTTAACCACGAAAGAGGTTAACATCATCACTTAGTGCGATAAAGAATAATTTCTGATCCAGGTTTTCTGTCAGAATACCACGTTTCACTTTCTAAAGCGTTACTCGGCATTTGAAGACCTCGAATATGCTTTGAGGAAGACACTACCCGTATGTCCTTTACATAGTCCTCTACTGCTCACTTAATCAATCTTGTGTTTCCAGTCTTCCTTGCAGCCCGCTATACCTCGACTGCCTCCCAAAGCCACTTTCGCTCGCTTTAGACCTGCCTTTCTCGACCGTAGACGACAACATCTGCAGTTCTGGCTTGCACGCGTTCTTCTTCACCCAGAGATTGGACAAAGTGAAGCCGTCAAACGATGGGTTATGGCGATGTAGTCTTTCTTCGCACACTGGTTTATTCCATTTTCCCCTGACGCTTTTATCTAATTACCTTTCACCCTTCCTCGTTACTTTTATCTTGGCTTACAGAGATACTTACTCGCCTTCGACTGCTCTCGGATATCAACTATTTTTGTTCTTGACTTCTACTGGCAGAATGCACTCCAACAAGGTACTTCGCAGGCAAAGCTTCGCGTTCAATCTGATCATTATAATTGATTATTCTATGTGTATCGATTCCTACTTTGCGAAGCCCGTGTGATATGTACCCATTTCCGACGTCGTAGTATTATGCGTTTTGCCAATCATAGAGTCCATAAACCATCGAGACAGACTGGTATAAAAATAATAGTGCGTTTTTGTCGCCGTGCAAGAATAATGCAGAAAGTAGTCGTCAGAAAGTGGATAATAATACGTTCAAGCTCGGAGGATCTCTGTCATGGCTTCTCGCGATAAAATCCCTCAGGCGTTGGTCGCATTCGCACATCGAATTTATGAATGAGCGTTGCGACCAAAAGGAAGATATAAACTGCCCCTAGATGGAGAAGCCTAGTATCAGTTCTCGCTCGGGCTCCGATTCCAATCAATACGAGGGACGAAAACAAGATAACGAAGCACGAGAGACGTGGCAAAAAGAGACATAGGAAGGTAAGGGGAGGGAGACTTACAAAGAGCCCATGCCAGACCCTGAATAGCGACGACTCTTGCACACTCGTGGGCATACGGTTGCCATGCTGGGGGGTAGGCACTTGCCGGCTTGCTATGGCAAGACGTTCCCTTGAACGGTGCAGTCCTATTGATAACACCTGCACCCGTTCCGAAGAAGACGGCGGCCACTAATGCACAAACGGCCATAACTAGATTCCGGTAATGTTTATTTTTGCGATAATAGTTCAAATAGGGAAAGGGACGTACAACCAACGCCTAGCCAGGGATGACTTAAGGTTATAAGGAGTGAAAGGACCACCGAGAAGAGAAGGAGTCCTATGCCATGTTTGTACTCCATCGAAGCGTAGTTTTGGTAGGTGTCGCCGTATCGATGTAGTTCGAAGGCTACGAGTCCGAGGAGAGCGACGGCTTTAGATTTACGTTAGCCGGGTTGCTTTCCAGGGGTTATGAGGCGGGATTTGACGTACTCATGGAAAAGATTAGAGCAAAGGTGAACCCATAAAACATGGTTCGAAGGTTGAACGTGCACTTAAATCGGGGTCGGGTGAGTTTCTTCTTTTCGACACCCCCTTCTACCGCTTCTTTCGCAGTAGCTGGTGTAGCAGGCGGCATAGTCTCCGTGGCTGCGAGTGTCGTGGGGATAGTAGTTATTCTCGCGTTTCAGTGAACAAACAAACGAAACGAGACATACTGGGCTTTGGTTCTGTCATTTTGGTATTCTGACCTGTTTATTTGCGCTTTTGATACGACCAGAGGATTCTTCGAGTCTAGACAAAAAGCGTTGAGCAAAGATCACAGAGCCAGAGGGTGGTTGACACAAAGATGTAAAAGATGAAGCGGGCGATGGCTGACTTGGTTTGAGACACCGCACGCTCCATTGTTCGGAAGTAAGCTTTAGTCTTCATGATCATGGAGACAAGAAACCATGTTTGATGATGAACGCGGTCGGCTATACAACCAAGACAAAGCTTCGACTAGTATCCATTGTATCCCACGTTTCGTAGAATGTTCATGCAATCATCATGTATTCCGTTATATATTCAGATTGAAGGTTCACCAGACATAATCCATGTTACACGTAGCTCACAGGGCCCATTTGACTCATGTAGTGAGGCTTGAGCTTGAATGTTGAATATTGAACGATGAACGTTGAGGACGACAGAGTCATAATCAATTCCGAGTGTCGGGGGATATGCCAGAAGGTGCCGTATCAAGCGGCGCTCAAATATTGGCCTTAGCCGACTACCGCCATCGCCGCGGCCGAAACGTTCTTTGATGAAATCCTCCCTTCAACACCTTGGAGAGAATACGGAGTACATATTCTCGGAAATTTTTCGAAAACTTGTTGTAACAATCTCAGTTACCCGGATGTGCTCTTTGAATGGTTTCCTTAAATTGGATTCGAGTTTTCTTGCGATTCGCACTGGCCACCTGGCCATCGGTTCGGAGGAAGCCCTTGCTCCGGACGTGGCCGGACACATAAGCATATGTATTACCAGCGCCACACCTCTCAGCCAAAAATAGCGAAGTGAAATTGAAAATCGCAAGAAAATGTGGCGCTTCGATTGTCTCTACTCGGACCTATGCGTCTGATAAGGGGTATAGGGTATGGGTTAACCGGTGCAGTCCCAATAAAAGAACAGCCAGCGTCAGTGATTTGACCCCATAGTAAAGTGACCTCTTACAGTCTCCTCTGGACATGAAAGAAGCCCGTGTCACATAAGTACTACAAAGAACTTCCTTCCGTAGTTCTGTATGATATCATACTTACTTTTATTCGCCGTCTTTGAGAATGGGGATGGGCCGAGAGCAGCTGTCTCTCGAATAATGACACGGGCTTCTTTTGCCGTCTTTATCAGCCTTGGGAGAATGGGTCGGAAAGACTGGCGGCTCCGGCATTCTAGCGCTCGAACTAAATAGCTAATTGATTTAACAGTGTTCAGACGACTTCCCGATGTATGACATCTCTGCCATGTTGGATTCCCTCGCGATTCTCACTTATTAACTCCATTTCTGACTCGTGTGACATTGGCGACGGCATCACGCTTATGTTCTCGGATAATTCGAAGACTACAACGTTCAAGCAGTTAAGCTTGGCGAACGCTTTGGTATTATATATAAAAAAGGATGGAATATTGACCCCCTGAGGTTCAGAACTCACTGGAACTCTGCTTGTTATTCAAGTTCCGGTTGTTTCGATCTGGCCAATCGCTATGTCGTCACGAGTTCAAGTCTTCCTTCATCTGTTCGCATTATTGGCTGTCGTAAATGCTGTTCCTGAACCCACGCAGGCTGTCCCTACAGTTGACGCCGATGTTTTGGTATCGACGTTGACTTCTCCTCTTCCCTCGGCCCCCCCTGTGCCCCCGTTCTTTTCGTTGCAACTAAGGTGACGCATATGGGAAGACACACCTTTGTACTGACAAGGATCGTTGAAAGAAAAGCAGAAGATGGATCAGTGAAGCGCCATGGACCCATGATACTGAATGATAAAAATCTTGGTACTACTCTCCGGCAAAGTTGGCCCTTTACTAATGCTGAGGCTAAGGCCGCCGCTTTGCTGTCAATAATCCGGCTACGCCATTGCTCTAGCTCCCGAGATGAGCGATCCAGATCATGTCCTGATTGGGCTAATAGTATTTTGATGGTATAAAGGGTGCCAGTCAGTGTGACATATTGAGAATCAATACCCCAAGACAAAACTGGTTTTATCTCAAGTGAGTAGCACACCGCCTCATTACCAGCGAAAATTCACTGACGACGCTAGTTATTTGCAATATCAGATCTGCTTCAAGAATGCCCGTGTCGCGTCCTCTTACTGCGACACTGCTTTATTGTGTTATAGCTGGAGTGGTACTGGTAGTTGCCAGACCTACAGAGACCCAAGATACCTCAGCCCCAACTTTTCATCGCCATCTAGCGTGCGGACCAACCCCGAAGTGTGCCCTTATCTCTCCGAAACCCGTCAATCCACGACCATGGCCTATGCCGCCTGTTCCTACGAAGAAGCCCCCTAAGCCACTAGTTGTGGGAGGTTAATCGTCTATCCGTCAATATGATCAAGGTAGACCCCATCAACGAATTATCAATCTCGTGAATGAGATTTTGTACCATATCATAGTCATCTTACGGGACTGCCACGGGTCGCCAATCTCCATTGATATCAAACTTTGTATCACTTTTTTCTCGTATAACGGTTTTAATGAGATATAGCGCTTAATCTCCGAATATGAAGCGCCCGCGGACATTAGAAGTATAACGATCTTGTACATGAACCCCTGGTCTATGTAAAGAGTAAAAGGAGTCATCTATAGTGATCACGCATCCTGTATTGACTTCATAACTCCTCGACGCAAATCTAATACAAAAGATGCAGAGGAAGGACAATATCATCATTAGTTCCTATGATATACGCTTAACGAGGACGGAAACAGCCACTTGCTAATCATCTACCCCGGGCTCCATTTTATGTACCTCACCAAGACATGGTATTGCGGTAAGAATCAGGAAAATAATAGCCCTGGGAACTCCAAAGCGGCCTGTAATCGCCAATGTATTGAAGTATGTTTGGGGGTTGTTGCCAAGACGAAGGATGGGGTTCCAGTGGCCCGTTTCAGAAGGTTTCGAAGTATAAGAGAGGGCATACCATCGAGACTAAGAATAGTCCATCGATAGCTGCACAAAGCCCAAGCACTTTGGCCTCACTAGTAAGTATAGAATGCGAACTATTTTAATTCTAGACTGGGTAAGGCTAGGGGACTGACCAAACGTCGTAGGCAAGATACTCGAAACCATATCACCTCCCAACACTTTACGGTCTTCTCACCCAAGCTAGGATCGGAGAATCTGTACCTTGAAAATGACGATTGCCGTAGCAAAGTTCCTTGCGATGCTACTGTGTGCAACGGTTACAACGAAGCTCTTTGTATATGCCAGCTCAGAAATAGGTGGAAAAAAGAGGATAACATTGGTATCACAATCTACGCTTGGAACCCGAGCAACTACACCTTCAATTACTCCATTTCGGGCGACCACTACCACAGCCTCGACCGAATGCACCGCATCCAGTGAAGTCGTATTTATAACAGGGTCAACGACGATATATACCACCTACTCGGAATGCCCTTACGCGAGTAGTGGTAGTATGAGCCGACCCTCAGTTAAACCATCTATTAGACCTGCTGCTCCCTTGGACTAGAGCACCACTAGTTCTGCAGAATATGCCCTTCAGCCTTTGTGTGCCCTTGTACCTCGTTGATTTTGTGTAGATCCATTATTATCCCCTCCGCATCTCACCTTATTTAATGATAGACCCGACTGAGATACTCGGTCGTGGCTGTCCAAAAAGGGATTTTCCCTCTTTTGGAAGTGCTACTATGAGAACCCTGATAGTCATATTCATCAACTTGATTGTCAGGATCACCTCGAGAGTATTAAGAAATGATCATTGGAGTCAGGGTACCCAAGTGAGTCATTAATGAAGTGCATAGACGTCCTTTGTAGGCCACCCAACTCCTCCACACTATCAAAGCTTGACACAAAGTCACCTCAAAGCACTCGGACGTCATGAGTCTGGCAGAACGTTCAGCTACATTGCAATTGATAGAAATCGCTGTAGATGGAATAACCATGTATTGTATTTCCATCCTGAAACTCAGCGCATACGTCGGTACACTCTCCGTGCCTGAATGTTCCTGAATGGTAATAGGCTCCATTATGGATCTTCTGTGACTCGAAGCCACATTGGACGAAATTAATACAAAAAGGACGTGGTATTAATCAAGCTGAGACTCTACTAGGCCGACTGCAATGGAGGTTCGACTAACTCCTCTGGTTTTCTCCAATACACACTTCAAACATTCACTACTCAGCCAAACCAGATAAATACAAAAGAGTGGGCTGGTATCGTATTCCCAGTCTTCCACTTGAATTGCTCTCTACAAATATTCGAACTCAGGTCAGTCCTCGCTGGCAACGGCTTAGCTCCTCGACGTTCGACATGCTCAAAGAGTTTACAGATTGGTACTTTTTACCAACGATGAAAGCCATGCTCTTAAAAAGCCTTATCTTTGTGCTCATGGGGGTCGCTGGGGTCTCCACATCGCCTCTCGCAACAACTACATTCACTACGACCTTTGAGGCTACTACCATCGACACTCGTCCTCCCCCCACTCCAAGCCTTACTCTGTTCCTATAAGAGAGAAGCCGACCGAAGCGAACCTGTTACCCGCTACCTATGACGTTAGTCAGATTGACGGTATCATATAGCCGTGTTGTACCGAATGTAATTACCGTCCCATGCCGTCTCTCCTAAGAGCGCTCGGCTGTTTTCTTATTCTCCAACGCCACTTTAAAGTCCGGTTATCACGACATAATGAACTTACCGTGCTCCCTTGAGGACAAAAACGAACTAAAACGGTACCCCGCAACAAAGTTCCCGAGAGCGGGTGCTAATCGCCGGAAATAAGCGCCCGTAACATCGCCTTGATTCGAACCCCGAGCACGCACCGTGGGCGTGCTATAGGTCTCTCTCCAATTAAATAAGAGAATTAAGAACATTACTGATGTGGAATAATAATATACATGCACAGGAACACATTAGCCACAGCGCGAAACGCCCCAATATAAAGCCAGAATAGAATGTCTGAGTAAAGACTTAGACGTTTCCTTTCTACAAGCCTCATCAACTTTTTACAAAGCCGCAGTATTCAAGTGAGCTGTCTTTCTCGCTCTGGCTACATGTCCCCTTGTTTTAACTGTAGGCCCGCAATCGAAAAAATGAAAAATACCCTCCTTATCCTCGGCGCGGGTGCAATCACGATAGCGGCCTCCCAAGGGGGGCCACCGTGCCCTCGCTACCGTCCATAATGCCCACGACTTCCAGTATGAATGCCATTACAGAAACCGTTCCACAAGGACCACAACCCACCAGAAACACTGGCATAGAGAACTCTACATCCTCAGCTGGTTCCTCCAAGTCTGGAGATACTGAAACACGTCCTCGACCAACTCCCACCCCGAGTTCTTTGCAGAGTTCTCCAAGTTCCGCGGCTAATTCCAGCTACGCCACCGTTCAGACCTACTATCTTATTCCAATTCCCTGTTACTTGTATCTGATTTTAGTAATATATCTTCTTTCTGATTCGTCTTGACCAAGAGAGTGTGCCAGAAAGAAGAGCAACAACGTAAAATAAGCCCCCTGGGAAAGCAGTCGCAGTAGCACCTCGACAAACTACTGCCGTCATCCATACTCATCCCTCGCATATTATTATAAATGGTCTGAGGTCAGTACTCCTTTTGAAGAATGCACCTTTCAGCGCAGGATTTTCCCCCATACCCCAGTCGACGGGCGTGGTCTATTCAGTCACAAGTAGGACCGACCGACGGTACATTGCGCATGTATCCAGCGACCTTAAAAAGAACATGCATGCAAGTATGTATATATGCGTACTTACAGATAGAACAATCAACCCGTTACCGCTAAGTTCGAATATAAAACACCGACCTCTGGAATGAGAAGTCCACGAATAAAGCATGCCCAGCTCATGTGCTCGTCGAGATGGGATACGCAACGCAAGTGCACTGGGGACAACTTGTCCCAGTCGACGTGAACGACACGTACGAGCCCGACGAACAAGCAGGGCACGAATAAACCGGGCACAAAGATGTCACAGGGGTCGGGACCGGAACAGGTGTAATTATCGGAGGCGCAGTCAGCACCGTAGTGGGGTACACCGTCGTGTCAATGGGCGGAGGCTTCGTGCTCGTCGAATACGCTGCACACGCACAGGACGGACATCTCGTCCCGATAGTCGTAAGCGTGATGTACGAGCCAGTCGGACATTGTGCGCACGAGTAGGTAGGACAGTCGCGGTAGGTCGTCGACGTGGTTGTGACAGATGGAAGGCTGGTCAAGGTGGAGGTGGCAGTCCCAGTGAACGAGCATGAGCACCAGGGGCACGCCGTACCCGTGCTCGTGGAGGTTAGGGTGTATCCGGGAGGGCATGTACACCTAGGCGGCCTGGGACACGTCGAAGATGGGATAGGCGTGACAGTAGGGTACACCGTCGTATCAATGGGTGGAGGCTTAGTGCTCGTCGAATACGCTGCACACGCACAGGACGGACAATTCGTCCCGATAGTCGTAAGCGTGATGAACGAGCCGGGTGGACATTGCGCACACGAGTAGGTGACGCAGTCGCGGTAGGTCGTCGACGTGGTTGTGACAGACGGAAGGCTGGTCAAGGTGGAGGTGGCAGTTCCAGTGAACGAGCATGAGCACCAGGGGCACGCCGTGCCTGTGCTTGTGGAGGTTAGGGTGTAGCCAGGTGGGCATGTGCACCTAGGAGGCCGAGGACACGTGGTTGAGGGGGTCGTGGTCGTGGTGGTAGTTGTAGCTTGCACTACCGGCGCACATCCGCACGAGCGAGCGCATCCTGACTCATACTTGGTCGTCGCTGTAAACCCCGGAACACAAGTGGGGCAAGGTAAGGAAGGGCATTGGGTTGGACCTGACGTTCCAGTAACGGTTGTAGTCGCGATCGGTGCGTTTGAGACTTTTCGGCATTCGTGGTATACTATAAGACGCAATATAGTCAGAATCCTACTGAGATCACTAAGATGAACCAAAACGACGCACGATAGGTGAGTTTAACACACTCCACTAATTCACCAGGTGCACTACAACCGATTGGTATCAGTTCCTTCATTTAACATTCAAGATTGGGTTTAGTCTTACTCTGCACAGACTTCTGAGCCAGTATACCCCGTCCCACCGCCTAAGAGAACGTCAGTCAGATTTGACGGTATCTAAAATTCGAGCTAGACTCACATTGACCACCCAGCGCGACGGCAGGAGGCGGAGCAACGCGTCTAACATGGGCAGCAAGACCTTCGTCCAGTACAGCTGCAGCAGTCGCTATGGGTGCACTGGGGCGGTATCTCGCAGCAGCAGGCCGAGTTTCTTCGTTTCTCCTATACTCCACAGCGGGGTACCCAGCAACTGGAACCGCAGCTTCAGGGATCGAAGGCTCGATATTGGGATCAGAATTCGAATCGACGACCACAGTGGTAAGCTTGGTTGGTTTGGGAACGCAAGCACATCCCGGGCACCTATCTGTGCCAGTGGCGGTAAGGATATCGGTCGATCCAGCGGGGCATTCAACGCAGAGGGGGATTGGGCAGTTGTCCCATGGTCCTCCGGCAACCGTAAAGGTCGCCAGGAGAACACTGAGACTGAGCAGAATGCGATGGTCTTTCATCGCCGAGAGAGAGGCCTAGGCGAGGTTTCGTCGATGTTCAAAGACATGAGGTCTTTATAGCCTACGGTGGCCCTCTGACATGGGCTGGGAAGACGAGTTCCGGGGTCATGCGGGGCCTAAATGACCGTACGTAAGGGTTGCCGAGGTATGTGGTACAAAGGCTATCATCTTCTATTTGATTTTGAAGTAGAGCATGGGAGAGAAGCTGAGAGAAGGATATTAGACAGAAGAACTATTTATACGAAATATAGCCGATGACTACCCTTCTAATTCTTCTCCGCATCAAGACAGTGGTTGGGAGGTCGAGACGCAGTCGAAATACATCATTCCAGGTGTCTTCTGTGACAGAATGTGGCCAGGAGGACGTTGCATGCGGAGAACTTGACACCGTGTCTGCGTATAGAGTTGACTGTCGAACACACCGCCATGGGCTTGGTAAGTGTCGACACGGTCATGGAGGGCCATGTTCCCTTCTTGTCTGGTCCTAAATGGGATATGCGGGGAGGATGATAGCCATCTATATACCGTCGCATCGCAGAAGAGCCATCTGGACAATGACACAATCTCCGTGTTCGTTCCTCCCCCTTCAAGTCGGGCGAACAGTCCTCGGGCAGGTCCATCCACCTATAGCTGGGAATTCCCGGCAAAAATTCCATCAACCTAAGGCCTGAGACCGGTAATTACAGATGGGACTCACCAGCAATTTCCCGTCGCTCAAAGGTAACCACCCCTTGAGCTATACCTATGGTTTCCGGGCAAGGATCTGTTGTTTAGGGTACGGGATTCGTAGTAAAAATCGTGGTATAGCGCCTTGTGGTAAATTTTTGGTTTGAGGGACGCGTTGTTGGACGAGGAACGCCATATGGAAATGAACGAAGAAAACCCAAGGAGCACCCGGTCAAACCAGCTGGCAATGTGGCTGTGCTATAAAGGTATTCGTTATCTTATCGCAGGTCTTTCCTGTAATCAGATTGACGATATGATTGGTGATTGGCCGCGGCTAGGTCACGGATATATCAATTTATGGGCAACGAAAATTATAAGTAAGTACCGCAAGCGATTAACGACGAGGACTAAGGAAATGGGCTGGGAGTAGGCCGAGGACGAGTGGTGCATGAAACACATTCAGACGTGGTAGGTATAGTTGTTGGCTCAGGGTGTGTGATACGACAGTCCTGAACGACAGTTTCCCTCACAGTTGTGAATGTACCAATTGGAGGGAATTTGGTAGCAATAATGGCAGCTCCAGTCTCGATTGGGTTAGCAGCCGCTAGCAACGCCGCCGTTATAAGGGAGGCGATGGTGAGAGAAACTGGCGATGGGTGTTTCATCGTCAAAGGGCTGATTTTTTGTACCTGATGTACCTGATCGAAAGAGAGTACAAATACGTTGCAGGATCTAGTACCCGGCTTGAGCAGCTGAGGGACTATCGTATGCAAGGGGGACTCACTGGAAAATATACTCGTAGGGTTTGTTACTCGTGGTTTTAAGTTTTTTGGGTCTTCCTTAATCTTAACCTCCTCCATTATATGCCCAGCGATAAAGGCTGATACAGATCATTGTGATGGAACCAAGTGCAATATACGTCGATCTAGTTCACGCCGTAGTGCTGATTTGTACCAAGGCAATTATAGTCCTCGCTACTTGACTCTACATAGGGCCTTCGGCTCCGCAAGGGCTCTACCGCAATAGACGCTACTAAGCTCGTAAATATATAAGCCAATGCATTGTATTCATCTATTGCTATGTTCTTTGCCACCGACACCCGCAGTTTTAGAGATGTGCACCTGGCGCATGACTTCAAGGAATGATGAAGCTGACTCTCTACCTAAACGAGAACTTGCATAAGGATCGTGGCCAACTACGCGACGAGAACTCGGATTGGGTGACACTTGGATATGAATCCCAATTCGGCGAACGGAAACAAGTTGGCCGTCGTTGAGACTCATCACATGGACAGATCATTCCAATCATCATATTGCGACCCACGGATAGCTGCTCAATATCTAACGGACGCGGGCGCTCGAGGGTAAGACAGACGTTCATAGCCAGAAGGTGACAGACGGTTTTCCCGGGTCTAAATCACTTCAACTAAGCGCGTAGAGTGATGGCGGGATCAATACGCTCTGTTGGGCTTTTCAGGGGTTAGTGTGAGGTCTACTGGCATGGGACGAAACTATGTTCTGGTTCTTACTAACCTTCAGCCAAGGCATATATGTATGTAGCCCTTTGCACTCTCAGTCAGTAGAGTCCGCTATCCCGCGCAACTCTGAGGAGGCTCTGGTCCCCCTGATGGCAGTGAAACAGATCGGAGGTGGCCTTGTGCTACCGTGGGACATAGGCACAATGACACTGACAGGCGCCGACCAAGTACTTACATACATATTTAAAGAGAACCCATACCACACGTAGATACGTGGCCACCCACAATATTCGTTTCTCCGGTAACAATGTTCGGAGTGACACGTTTCTCGTTCATAGCCATTGCTTCCTGGCTTAGTGCGCTCTTCGTTGCTAAGAAAGCCGTCGCAGTATCCTCTAATAATATATCTTCCCACTAGCCCTTGCTGGAGCAGAAAACGTGACGCTATACTATCCAGCGGCTGAAGATACAACCTCTCTCCCTGCCATAGATGTCTCTTATACCCAAGACATCATCCCAGTCTCGGTTGATGAGGGCGGATCAACGTACTATGTCGTCTCCCAGGTGTACTCATATGGCGTGGTAAAGCACACCAGGACCACTCAAACATTCCTGTCAGAGCCGTCAACTACAGTCTGTAAGTTCACCTTCACCTTCGTAGGCTTCAAATACCTTGGACCATCTGTATTCCCCAAATGAACCAAGTTTGACGACAATCCCTTCCAATAGTCACGTTTCGCGAGGACGCGTCCGTCCGTTACCAAGCATATACCACTCAATTACCTGAGAGCGACGGCGTCGGGGTCACATACCGTGAAGAACAGGTATGCATCACGCATGAAAACGGGACGATCTCCTGCACATTTGAGTATGTGCACATACTGGAGTCAGGCGTGCCCCGGACGCGGATAATCAAGACGGCCGGAGCTAAAGAGGCATTCTATACCATCAAGAATGCGGAAACATTTTTTAATGCACCCAGGTCACCCTCACCATCGTCCCCTTCTGAATCGGATGGCTCGAGCTCCGGACAATCCACGATTCTGCGGAGGAATGCGGGCTTCATTTTTGGAGTTGTGGCTGTCTTTGGAGCCATGATGGCTGGGATTGGTCTCTAGTGCAATCCTTCTATTGATGTCGTGCTGCTTTCGAGAAGGAACAATACTACATAATCAGTTACATCCATCGTATAAGAGCCTTGACCTTCTGAATGAAGAAAAGGACCCGCGAAGGTCGGCACTGTCTTCCTTCTGGACCTTCTTCGAAGCTCTCGTTTCGATCCCTTGATAAATTTTATATACTCAACAGCTATCACCATGGCCGCAGTGGTGGGTCCGACAACTCTACTACCGTAACTCGCCACACATATCCTCGGAAAGTGGGATTTAGCCCCAAATATGAGCCAACCTGCCCAGGGAACGTTGCCACTGCCAACTCGAACTCTGGTTGGCTGCCCCAACTGCCAACTTCGGCAACCTTGAGCTTCTTTTACGATTATCAACGACAAGTCACTCTTGTTCGATATATATAAAGTGTTTCTAGTTGGACACAACAGCCCATCTCAACCGACAGCCGTAGCTTGTGCTCTAAACTCGGTAACTGAAGTACTCATGCAATATAAGCTTTCTTCTCTCTTTGTCACACTGGCAGCCATTGTATCTGTCTCTACTGCTTCGACTATCGAACAGAAGGTAATTCGAATCGCCGTTACGATGCCCTAATATGCTTATAATTAACATTCCCTCAGACCCAAGCAACACAAGCCTGTGGCAACCCCGCTCACGCAATACCTCTCTATAGAGCCTACCACCCCCGCATCCACGACCATTTCTACACCACTAGCCGTGCTGAGCACGAAAATGCCTACAAAAACCTTGGATACAACAACGAAGGCATAACAGGCTACCTCTTCCCCTCTCCCGCAACAAACGCTGTCACGACACCCCTATTCCGCCTCTGGAACGGCGCCATCGGAGACCACTTCTATACCACAAACGCAGCGGAGAGGGACAACGCGCGGGATAGGCTCGGGTATGCGGATGAAGGTATCGCGGGGTATGTCTACCCTGATAGTGGATGTGGTGGCACCCCGTTGTTTAGGATGTATAGTCCTGGGGCTAGGAACCACTTCTACACTATGAACGTTGGGGAGTGGGATTATGCAAGCGCCCACCTTGGGTACACGAAGGAGGGTGTTCCTGGATATATGTTTCCTATCTAGATCAAGGAACAGTAAGGAGAATAACTCGTATGGTGGCATAGTCGTATTCCTGTCTTTGTTGTAGACACAAAGTTCAAGACTTTCGGTGTTTTTGTCCTTGCGAAAACCGATCACTGGCGCTTGAACTCATCACGTTGTCTGACTATCCCACACCGAATGCCATGTAAATGGCCGATTATCTCCCCCTTTGCGATCAAAGAACGATGCCGAAACCTCGGTCTGATGTATCATCCCTCCGAAAGGACATTGACGTTTCTCGAAGGTCTGTGGAGGTCCAACGTTCAAACGTTCACCACTGTCCCGTCAATGGCGGAAACAGAAGCTTTACTTCCTTGATTCAAGGCAGCCTATAAGATCGTCGGACCCGGTACATCCTTTTATTATATCCCACCGTATCATTGTATCACAATGCTGGATGTCGAAGCACGAAGGCTGGATTCATTCACCGTGTCATGGAGGAACTGCTGACTGAAAGTTTGCGCTCGAGGAGCCAGCTTGAATTCCGGCGCTTAAATTTGTAATCAACGAGTTTCGTTATATGTATGCTGCACTCTACGGTAGATTGCTTCAGTTGCGTTATGGCGTATCCCCACAGTTTTATTGGCCACTAGTCGACTCGATCTGCGGGCGTCTGTGTGTTAGCGCCGGTGAATCGAAATGCGTCACAGGCCGGTATACGTTGCGCAGATATGATTAAATGGTCACTCTGACACTATGACATGATATGGAATCTCTTCCATTTCTAAGATTCGACTCGGTCGGACAAATAGCGCTGCGGATTCCATTGGATATGTCGCCACTCGAGACGTGATCATCAACAACGATTATCAACAACGATTAGAAGTAATAGGGGCGGTTGGGGTATTTAAACAGAGCGTAGCTAGCTTAGAAGATCATAACAACTTCCAACCGTTGTATCCCATACTCATAGCACACCATGCAGCTCAAGCTTTCATCTCTCTTTGTCGCTCTTGCCGCGGTTGTCTCAATTTCTTCTGCTGCACCAGTGGAGGAGAAGGTAGGCCCGTTCCATGTCTTACTATTATTTCACGGCAATAACAATCTTCCAGGGGGAACCTACAATCCAAACCTGCGGCAACTCAGCCAATGCAGTCCCCCTCTACCGATCCTACCACTACGGACTCCTGAACCACTTCTACACCACTAGCCGCCCTGAGCATGACAATGCGGTGAATGTCCTCGGATTCGTCGACGAAGGAATAACGGGATACATCTTCCCCTCTGGGGAACCCGACGCTATCACCGTCCCACTCTTCCGCCTTTACCATCTTGGCGCTGGGGACCACTTCTACACTACGAACGTGGCTGAGAGGGATTATGCAATGAATGCGCTCGGATATTCATACCTCAGCATTGCGGGGTATGTGTACCCGGACGACCATTGTGCAGGGAAGCCATTGTATAGATTGTATAACCTTAGTGCTAAAGATCATTTCTATACTGCGGAGGTTTGGGAGACCGACTATGCGGTCGGGGGAGGGTACACAAAGGAGGGTATAGCTGGGTACATGGTCAATATCTAGATAGATGTTCATATGTCGTAGGCCCGCGTTATAAGTAGTGATAGTGGTGCTCTGGAATGATAGAAGACGAATGAGCGTGAACCAGTTAAATATTAAGTCTATTTAATTTTCACTAAGGAAAGTCCTTGTTGCGTACCACCAAGCGCCTTGAGCCAAATTCAGGCCCAGAAATTTTCGGAATATCTCAACAAAGGTGTAAGGGTCACCTACCTCCCTCGCGAGGCCACGGACGGCTCTGAACGGTGACAATACCCGATGGATAACCTCGGGTATATAGGCAAAGGTTATGTATGGTAGTGGGGTACAAGATATTAATGATCCAATCGTCATGCCGGATCTCCGAAGTGCCGGAGTTGCCATGGGCGCTTTTAGCCTAACGTTAAGGCGCTTAAATTGATAGCACTCTCTAAGATTTCTTGTCAGAGCACCACGCGAGATCAAGGGCGCAAAGACCCTTCCAATACTATTGATCCGACGTATTACATCTCTGAGACAACTTGGAAGATTTCTCGACGGTCAGTGAGTCGTGTCTTCCGGTCATCTGATGCACCAAAGCTCGTGTTCGCCTGATTGTCGAGAAAGCCAACGGCGAGGGATGTGCTCGGGTCCAAATATACAGGCGTTGCAGGCTATGTTTACCCCGATGATCACTGTGCAGGGACACCGTAGTTCAGGTTGTACAACCGGGCGGCGAAGGACCATTTGTACACTGCAAACTTCAAGGAGTTTGGCAAATCGGAATGGTAATATGAGGGAGGGTATCGTTGGGTACCTGGTTTCTGTCCATATCTAGACGTTGACATCTCGTAGCCTCGTTTGACATATGAAGACAGAAGGCAAACGGAGAGTAAGAAAGCGAACTATTTAAAAAATGAGGATTTGAAGGTATATATCCGTTTAAGAACCTCCAAAAATGCTCATGCCCAACATCTCCACGACGGGTACATCCTCAACGACACTCTGTGAGCAAACAATACTCAGTTTCACCTGTGATATAATTGATTTTATCAGATCACGGACTTACCGCAGCGGCTTGCTTCGCGTACTTATCAGCTTCGTTCAATTCTCGTGGGATCCACCAAAACTGTGCGTGACACCCTTTGATTTCGAGAAAATACAACCTCTCAATCAACTCCTCCCATAAATCTCTATTCTCCACACGGCTCCCATTGGAGGTTCTCCAGTCGTTCTTTTGCCATGTGTGGACCCAATCACAGGCCCCGTTGAGGAGGTATTGACTATCAGTTGCGATGACCAGGTTGTCAATGGCCTCTGCTGGCCAGTGCGTCGCTCTGAGAGCAAGAAGAGCAGCTGCGAGCTCTGCGCGATTGTTAGTATGAACGGGACCCTTTGCCGGCAAAGTCTCCATGATAATCGATTGGCTTTGCTCTCGTGGTCCAAGGACCACAGCAGTTCCTCCTCGAGCCCCTCGGGGAGTATTTCCCCCGTTATCTAGGCATGCTCCATCGATGAATACCAACGCCTGAGCTGGGAGGATTCCTTCTTTGAAGTCGTAAGTATGAGACGTGTCGTTTTTTCTCAGGAACCGATAATCTGAGGTCACCGATTTCGGATGGCGAGCGATTTTGAATATCTGGTGAGGCGTCGCGCTTCGTGGACGTGGATGGAACTCGCGATTACGATTACAGATGGGGTGGCTAAGGGCGGGTAAGGTTTGGGCGGTGTATCGTTGCCTATAGTCCAGACGACCGGTGTAAGGAGGATTTGTCCTGGAGATCGGCCGATGTATTGGAGGAATGGATTGGGTGTGGAGGAAAGGACGATTTTGAGACATTGCCGAATTTTTCGAAGGTGGCTGGTAACCCCTAGATCAATGATTAATAGGCGATTGATGCAATGATTGACTTCTCACTCTTGTCAGTCGTGTCAGAGGATACAAGTTGTCTTCGAGCAAACCGCAGTACAAGCAACGGAACTCAGTTCGCAGCTTTAAAAGGAAGAGGTGAGGAGGACTCTAGAACGCCACAATGATGATGCCCCTAACTAGACCCGATTTCTTACGAATCCCACGATTTCTAATTAGCCACGTTTTGACCCATGATAAGATTCGATTATAAATTGAAGAGGTGGCTGGCAAGGCGTACCTAAAAGAATAGGAGAGCTGACCGGATGTTTGGGCAACTTATCGAGTAGATTAAGATTTTCAAGTCTAAGGTTGGCATATGGTGAACAAATACCAAAGGAGGCTTGTCGTTGCGTTTCTCACCATCCAACGAAAGGATACTGCGAGGGTACCATTGCAGCTAGTTCAGCGTACTCGTCAGCCTCGTTCTACTCTTTTCTGATCTGCTAAAGTTGGACATTATCCTATCGACCAAGTAATCCCACGCCACATATGCATCCGTTAACAGATACAATCGACTACATATTGGCTACTAGCGGTTGCAATGACGAGG
Organism: Coprinopsis strossmayeri; assembly: GCA_900156845.1. NCBI lineage: Eukaryota > Fungi > Basidiomycota > Agaricomycetes > Agaricales > Psathyrellaceae > Coprinopsis > Coprinopsis strossmayeri. The sequence goes on along the minus strand of FTPT01000166.1, from coordinate 47,315 downwards.
GCCTCCGATGCCCAGTGCATCGCGTCGACAGCTAGCAGGGCGCTTGTGACCTCTGCCACACGTGAGGCGTATCTTTCTTCCTCGGACCTCAGGAACCTGTAGTCTCCAGTCATTGAATTTCGGATAGCAGCTGATTTGGGAAGAACAGCTGTTGGGGTGTCGCGTTCGCTGGACGGGGGGTGAAACTGTCGATTGCAAAAAAAACCCGCTTAAGTAATTGTTATATAAGCTCATCCTCCGGCCCGCGTGCGAGCGCGAGCGCGCTGTAGGCGGGCGTTAGCGAGCACACAGGGCCCACCCCTCCCCGTAGCGTCAGCTTGTCGCCTATATCGTCCATAATTATTAATTTTAAACTGGAAGGCCACTGAAAGTGGCAAAGCCCGCTACCTTAAGCTTCGAGCCATGGAAGTGTATTGAGCAGCGTTGGCGACAATGAGGCGACAGCAGCTCATAGATTACATGCCTTTGTTACGTGAAGGAGCGGGACATGAGGCCTTGAGGGGCTGAACGGGACGCACTGGCAGTATTTACAGATCACATGCGTTTGTTTCGTGCAGGAGATGTTGAGCAAGACGGTATAGTCATTCAAGGTTACAGCGTTGGGAGCGTACGTTTTGTCCTCGTATGATTTAGTCTCCCAGACGTCGAGCGCTTGGCAATCTTTGAGCAACGTCAACGGCGTTTATGAATAAACATCGCCGAACCTAGGCAGGTTCGGGTTCCCTCAACTGAAAGAGACTATACCAAGCCTCGATAACATTATCACAACAGCACGGAACGATCAAACGTCGTGGATCACAACAGCAGGGAACGGAAAGTTGAAACGTAGGGGAAGCTCAATCTACGGACCGATTTCATCCGAAACGGCCCGATTCTGACCAATTCCGCGTCGGAGAGGACAAAAAACTGTGAAACACGACAGTTGATTTTGGGGTCAGTCACAACAAGACCCACTACTAAAGTAGCGGGAATTAAGTCGGCCTCTATAGGCTTTGCTTGTGTAAGGTCTGTTTTGGGACATAATCTATGTTTCTCCGTTGCTTGGAGATCTGAAGGAGAAGAAAGTGGACTAGAGTTGGGATTGTGAGCTAGCGGACTGGGTGAACAACATAACAAGAAGCTCCAGTTGAGCTCTTTTGTATCTAGGCAGGCAGAACAAGTGCTATTGACTTTGTAAAGTACTTGAGTTTTTTGGGTTAAAGCCCGCCGGGCTTTGACTCGAAACCGCAGGCCCAGTCTGAAAAATAGTCCGAACGAGTCACAACGGGAGGGTGGGACTCGGAACTAGACGGGCGGCGTCGAGTGAGCAGCCTGACAGCAGAGGAAGGCAGAGAGACATTGTTAGGCAAAAGGGAGCGGTGGGTGGGGCAAGAAAAAGGAGAGAACGGTATGTTCTGTAGCACCGGAGATTCCTTCGAGCCGTGGTGAGAGACAAGAAGATTGTCGATCTCACCCGCTTACTCAGCACCTAGACCACATTCTCCGTTTCGCACTCATGCTTCGTACTCGCGATCGCGAGAAATCCACTGAAATCCATCTGTGTTTGTTAATCGGGTGATTTGATTCACGCTACTAATCCTCTTTCGGAAACAATGGCGATATTGTGATGTTTTAGTGGTAATTCGTACTTAAGGGATTCGAGAAGCTTTTTTCTCGAAGGTCGGCCCCTATTTATGTCGATCCGATGTGCTGAGATAGGGGCTGTTACTACCCAGGCCCAGCCATTACAAACCATTGGTTCTGTCAATTTGACATAACAGTTTTGTTGAATCTTAGGTTCCGGCTTATCGATAGTTGCGAACGACAATCACGATACTCATATTAGTCGGTTTGACGGTAATGGGACAGTTCAGTGTAATGGCAGTTGTACTATGTTGCACCGATATCTGTTTGTAAGTCAGATTTACCACTGTAACAGTGATGACCATGACAGTCTTGCTTGAGGACACACTTGTTATGGGAGGGAAGCTGTACAGCAGTGCTTCCACCTGTCAACCATTGGGGGATTTGCTGACGTTGAAACCGAGGGATTCTCCCGATTGGTTGAAAACTAAAGGATGGGTGATCTTCATTTCGGAGTCTTGGTTCGGTAGCGAACCAGAGGTTCTTTGCTTAATAAAATGTAATACGACTCATGGTAGAAGCCCGATTGCTTGGTCTTCGGTCTTGACTTTATACGATACCCGACCCTCGCTTATACACTTACCTCTCGTCCAGTAGCGGCTTTCCGAATGCCCATCTGCCCAGAGCTTCTCGAGCTATGTCATTAGTAAGGACGGCTAGAAGGCTGCCGATGATCCCCTGGCGATCTTTACGTAGCGAGAGCAGATGAATAGGTAATCCTTGCCGGTCGCAATGGTTCAACCTGCTTATCAGTGATAACCTCGGTTGCACTTCGTTAGAATTGAATGTGATAGACGCTATAAGCTATAGGCAGCCCTGGGAAGCCGTGGGAGGCCATGGGAAGCCCGCAGGAGTTGCGTCATCGCGGAACGTACGTATACCTGAGCCTAGGCTTTTTGAAAAATAACATGTTTGCCGCCGTTGTAGAACACTTCAATATTGGAAAGAGGGGGTGGGCACTATGTAACTTACCCGTACAAAGCGGTTATCCAGACGACATTGCCGTCCGGACAATCAGGAGCGGGTACGCTGATGAACCTCGGGTATCGGTTATGACTCGTGGGGTTGGAATGGTTCAAGACCTCACAACACAGAGACCTTCTCGGTTGAGAGCGGTCGGGCGGCTGGTCGGGGGGTCTGCGATAACATACACCCGTATCTCGCTAGGTAACGCCGTAACCGCCGGAAATTCGAGACATATCCTTGACCTTCGTGGGAGGATCGCATATTTCGCTATCGAAATTAGACAGAATTACAGAAACAAAGGGTTCAGGTTACGTTCTTTGGAAGGGCTGAAATCCTTTAAAATCAAGCTGAACGCGGCAGGTGGAGAGATTGTACACCCTTTTTTTTCTTTGTCCCCTTTTGTTTCAAAGGCGAAAACCACCCACTTCTCCCTTGAATACTTGAATATGTCTCCAACTGTGGCAATTATTGGTGCTGGGTAAGCTGTCCTTTCCCCATGCTCCATGTTCGCCCCTACGAGGCCGTTTCATGACCCCAGTTCCTGTGCTTATATCCTACCCTCCCATAGCTATGGAGGAGTTACCATTGCCATTGGACTCAAGAGACAGCTTGGCATCGAGAATTTCATCGTCAGTCTGCGGGTTGATCGTTTGTGGATTAATATCAAAGCGCCGTGTGTCCATAGATATTTGAGAAGCGCTCCGATGTAGGTGGCACTTGGAGGGTACGGTTACATCTGGCTTTTCTTCATCCGAATTTTAACAAACCCGATACTTTAGGACAACATCTATCCAGTACGTCTCCACTACTTGCCAGAGTTGAGTCAGTGTGTTAGCCAGTTTGTTCATCTTCATTCATTTAGGGATGTTCATCCGATGTCCCAATGATCCACTACTCTGTCTCGACTGACCCATATGATTGGCCAGGAAGCCACGGCACGCAAGAAGAGATCTTAGATTACGTCAAGTACCTCACGAACAAACACGATCTCCACCAACACATCCGTTTCAACTCGGAAGTCGTCTCGGCGATGTGGGACGCGCTCTCGCAACGCTACGAGATCATTACCAGGAACCCTCAGACGAAAGAAAAGCAGACGACCTATGCGGAGATGATCTTTTCAGCCAATGGAGTTCTGGAGACTGCTCGCTTCCCTGATATTCCGGGCATCGGCACGTTCCAAGGAAAGATGTGGCACTCTGCCACATGGGACAACGGTGTGGACTTAAGAGGGAAAAGGGTTGCTGTAATTGGCAATGCGACTTCTGCGTGAGTATTCTTTTTTATGTTGGCCGCTGATAAGGATATGGCATTGGGATACGCGGGTGCGAGATGCTGACGGGAGTGTCACACGTAACAGAGCGCAATTTGTACCCAGGATCTCAGAAGACCCATCCGTCCAAGTTGTCAACTTCTGCAGGACCGGGAACTGGTATTTGCCTCCGGTAAGAATCTTGATAACTCTTGAGCGTAATATAAGCTTACGCTGAACGCTCGACAGATCCGAACCCAGTTCTCGCAAACTAGAAGGTGGCTTACTCGCAATATTCCTGGTGCGCACAAGCTCTTGAGGATCTGGGCGTTCCTCAAGGTCAGTTTAATCCACTTCGACCATATGCAATCTCTTGGGTGATTCATACCGCTTGGACAGATTGATATTGCGTACTTGAGCATATTCAGTCCTACGTTCAGCTTCTTGCGTCCCGTCGCTTATAAGGTTTGTTGGTATCCTACTCATGTCGTCGGGTATCATGGGTTAACACGAGATCTCATTTAGATTTCGAGGGACTACGTTAAAGCAAATGCACCAGAGGAGTATCACCAGTATTTGTTCCCGCCTTACGGTAGGTTGTGTCATGCCCTCGAAAAAAGAGCGTTGTTACCTACGTTGGCATTTATTATCAGAAATGGGATGCAAGCGTGTTATCGCTGATACTGGTTACGTCCCTGCACTCCAACGTCCCAACCTCGATCTGAACTGGGACGGAGTTTCCTCGATCGTCGAGGATGGCATCGTCACCAAGAAGGGCGAACGAATCCCGTTCGATGTTATCATCTTCGCGACTGGGTTCTACACTGTAAGTCCTTTTCTACTAGTAATCGGCATTCTGGGTTCACCGCTAATTGATGTGCGGCTATATAGGACATCTTTAGTGTGCCCATCTATGGAAAGGACGGAAAATCAGTTAGGGAGTACTATGAGGAGCAGGGTGGAGCCAAGTGCTACCGTGGAACCACCGTCCCTGGATTCCCTAACCTCTTCCTCATGCCCGGTGCGTTTCCACTTCGGCGCTTTCCTTTCCTCCCCCCCGTAGAACGATTGAACTGACGCTTGTTGCCCTCTTGCACTCAGGTGCCAATGTAGTCACTGGACACTCCTCCGTCATCTTCTCCACCGAGACGCAAGTTAACTACGCCGTACAACTGGTCAGACCGATCTTCGAAGGCCGTCTCAAGTCTGTCGAGCCTACGGAGGAAGCTACAGAGAAATATAACCAGCATATTCAAGACCGCCTGAGCAAGTCCGTATTCGTGACGTGTCTCTCATGGTACCGCCATGGTGGCAATGGTAGGATCTCTAACATTTTCCCTGGAGGCGCTGCAAGACTATGGTGGTACCTTCGCAAGCCTATTTGGAGGGATTTCATCACCGTTCCAGCTAACTTCAGGACCGGAACCTCTTGGGCGCCGATCGCCGCTCGCTCTACTATCGCATTCGCGCTCCTGTTTTGTGGCTTCCAGTATCACAAGCAGAACCAGACGGTGTTCGAGAATGCGCTGACCTGGCTCTTGAACCAAGAGGTTCGTCATTCGTCTTTTCAAACTATCAGGATTTCAATGTTGAGGTCCCGTGCCTAGACTTTCCAATCCGTGGGACGTCTTCTGTCTGTCTAGGGAGTTTTTACTTCTATAGTTATGATATTAGGTAGCCGTTACCTGAAGTAACGGTTGTTTATTGCCTAAGTAGTTTATGATTTTTGGCCAGAAACGAAATCATAACACTTTGAGTTGAAATCATAACAACGAAAGGAGAAATCATAATGATGAAAATATGAAAATATAATTGTGGAAGGTGAATTCATATAATGCAGAGAATGCGAAATCATCCTGTACATGAAAACGATTGGCTGCTTAAGTAATTTTTACATAAGCTAACCCGCCGGCCCGCGAGCGCGCCGGAAGGGCCCCCCACCCCCCATGGGGTGAGCGTAAGTTTGTATGATATTATCTTGTTGGAAGAAGCTGGGCACCGGACATGGAACTCGCTCCCCAAGTCTTCAGCTTTGCAGGGGGATATAGTCACTCAAATATGGAATGGACGTTTTTTGAATTCATTTGTTGTAAATAATTGAATAGTAGTCCTTTTCAGAGGACATTGCGTTCATTGAACCTATCATACATATACTCTAACCTTGCACACGAGACTATATGGACTCTTGTTTGATACTCCCAGCTTAGACAGACAAAAGGCGCCTTGCCGATTGGACAGTCTAGGAAGTAAAGAACGCCCAATCAGTACATGGAATTCGAAGTCATGAGAAGGAAGTCAACAAACCTCCTGGTTCAAGAGCCAAGTGAGAGCGTTCTGGAATGCGGTCGGGTTCTGCTTGTGATATTGCAGGCCGCCGAACACGAGAGCCAATAGAATAGAGGAGCGAGTGATGATTGACGCCCACGAGTTCCCGGGCCTGAAGTTAGCGGGAACGGTGGTGAAGTCCTTCCAGATGGGTTTTCGGAGGTACCACCATATCCTAGTGGCAGCGCTACACAAGGGAGTTACAACAAAACACAATAAAGGAAAGGGGAAAGCCTACCCAGGGAAGACACTGGAGATTCTGCCTTCACCCCCATGTCGGTACCACGAGAGGCACGTCACGAACACGGACTTGCTCATGCGGGATTGGATATGCTGGTTGTACTCCTCCGTAGCGTCCTCTGTAGGCTCAACTGACTTGAGGCGACCTTCGAACATTGGTTTGATCAACTGGATGGCGTAATTAGTTTGGACCTCAGTGGAGAAGATGACGGAGGAGTGCCCAGTGATCATATTGGGACCTGGGAATATACGCATCAGCTCACGTTTGCCGGAGACGTGTGATCAGAAGACGCACCGGTCATGACGAACAGGTTAGGGAATCCCGGCACAGTGGTTCCACGGTACGCCCGTCCTCCTCCATTCTCTTCGTAGTATTCCCGAACCGACTTCCCGTGCTTTCCGTATATCGGGACACCAAAGACATCCTACATAAGTCATAAATCAATCAAAGTTGAACTTAGGCACTTAATTAGTAGAACGTGACTTACAGCATAGAATCCAGTCGCGAAGATGATGACGTCGAAGGGAATGCGTTCTCCTTTCTTGGTGACAATACCATCCTCGACGATCGAGGCAACTCCGTCCCAGTTCAGATTGAGGTTGGGGCGTTGGAGTGCAGGGACGTAACCAGTATCAGCGATAACACGCTTGCATCCCATATCTGGGAGTAAACAGCAACGCGTAGGTAAACCCAGGTCACTTTCGATTGTCATGGCGGACCTTACCGTAAGGTGGGAACAAGTATTGGTGATACTCCTTCGGAGCATTGGCTTTGACGTAGTCCTTAGAGACCTGGGTAATGATGTAGGCATATATATCAAGGATCGGGGCTGAGGTTTCAACGAACCTTGTATGCGAGAGGGCGCAAGAAGTGGAAGGTAGGGCTGAAGATGGCCAAGTATGCAACATCAATCTTTCACAAGATCAGTTAAGAGATTGCAACCTCCCCAGCGACATCCACGCACTTTGATGTGGGCGAAGAACCTCAGGATGAAGTTCAAACCGGGCACATTCCGAGTGAGCCATCGTCGGGTTTGGGAGAATTGGTATCGGATCTGTGGAGCGCATCACTACACGGCCGCAACTACGAACACAAGGTGCTTACCGGAGGCAAGTACCAGTTCCCGGTCCTACAGAAGTTGACAACCTCAACAGAGGGATCTTCCGAGATCTTCGGTACGAATTGAGCGCTGACAACCTAATGTTAGCGCTAAGATTACGCGCCCCGTGATTCTACTCACGCAGAAGTGGCATTCCCAATTACAGCAACCCTCTTCCCTCTTAAGTCCACGCTCTTATCCCACGTAGCCGAGTGCCAGAATTTTCCTTGGAACGAGCCGATGCCAGGTATATCCGGGAAGCGCGGGTTCTCGAGGACTCCATACGCGGTGAAAATGACCTCCGCATAGCTCGTGCGCTGCTCCTTGGTCAATGGATTGCGGGTGATGATCTCGTAGCGTTGCGACAATGTGTCCCACGTCGCCGAGATGACTTCGGAGTTGAAGCGGATGTACTTGTAGAGGTCGTACTTGTTTGCGAGGAACTTGACGTAGTCCAAAATCTCCTCTTGCGTGCCATGGCTTCCAGGCCAGTCGTATGGGTCTGTCGAGAGAGAGTAGGCAATCATCGGGACATCGGATGAGCACCCCTAAAAGGTCTAGAGTGAGCAAAACGGTGGATACAGAGATAACGACATCACGTCAGTCGAATACGGAAGACATACGGGATAGATGTTGTCCTGCAATGTACCAACACAGTTAGGATTTGAACGTGTTCGAAAGGTAAAATAATCGTCGTACCCTCCATGTTCCGCCGCCCTCGGAGCGCTTCTCAAAGATCTATATCCATGCAATGATTAACTCCCAAACGGCCAGGACAACGAGATCAATGGGGACTGACAATGAGGTTCTCCAAGCCAAGTTGCCTTATCAGCCCAATGGCAACGGCAAACCCTCCGTAGCTATTCGAATCCAATTGTAAGACCACGACTTGATACATCCAACAGAAAACGCCTCATATCGATGTCGACGGGGAGCAGGGAAGAGGGGGGATAAATAGCTCACCCAGAACCAATAATTGCAACAGTAGGAGACATATTCCGCCTACGCTCTTACTTGTCTGTCAAAGAAAAGTAAAGTGAGAACTGGAGAGGAAGGGGATTAGTTTTCCTGGCCGGTGGAGGCCACTTGGTTTTAACCGATTTCGAGCCCTACCCAAGAGAGGAGTTACGACCCTTGATTGCCGTACACGCTTATAATTCCATTCCAACGGCCATGACTAACCTTCCCCCAGAAGCAAGGAAGTTAGCAAAACAAGAAAGGCAGAACAGACCTGCAAAAAGGCCCGCTTTGGGATCTCCCACCTTCTCCCACGGGAGTCAAGGGAGCGCGAAGGTATGACATGTCATTGCAGCCGTAGACCCCTTTACGGCGCGATTCAGCCGAATGGCGTTAGATAATAATATAAATTTGGTAAACCCCCAAATCGCCGCCCGACGGCTGGTTGCCGCTGAGATGTCCTGCTCATCCCGGTTTTGCCAGCTGATCCCATCTGCCATCCGGCGCCGGTGCCGATACTCTTTGCTACGAGCACGTGCGCGTAGTCGCATTCCTTAAACGCCCGACCTATGTATGAACCTCCAGAGACTTGCAGACTTATCCCACCAGCACGAAGTACTACGATGAGGGTCCTACGCGCTCTGTTAGACATAAACTGTCCCCGATTTGATCGAACGTCGACAACTGAAAATGAAACATTTTAGTTTATCAGTATCAAATGAATGCGGATAATTGAGACCCACTCTGAGCTGCGAGGACACGCGTACTTTAAACAACCCGGGGTTGGATCCCTCACTCTACTTACCCGGGGTTCATCAATGGTACGCATAACAGGGAAAGAAGGACTGTGCCGACCGTCAAACTACACGTTCTGGTGCTTGAGTCTGAAGCTTGAGTGAGAGTGCGCTAGAGATGCCTCGGGCCGATCGCGAACTCAACCCAGCGCCTCGCCCTCCCAACGATATGAAGACTCGTATATAACTTTTGTAACTTGTCATCAACTCACTTAACATTGTCGCTTCATGTGTTGTGAATATGGATATACCACGGCAACTCAACTCAAATAGTTCGAACACATCAAAATAAAGAAAAAATCCGGCAAATCGGCTGACTCTCTGTCTGGGAGTTGAACCCAGCTTTCGCGCGGCCATCAATAGTGACAGGCGCGTGTACTAACCGATATACTAACAGAGACTTCGTAGTCGCTCATAGTACAATTATCAGGTACAAAGACGGGTGGGTCACATCACAAACGAAACGAGACAGGAACGAAGGAATATGCAAGCTTTGCTTTCAAACCCAATGGCCGCATCCCGTTTACAAACATAAATTACCATTACCAATGTGGGGCACGCTCGAGGAACGGAACAAAAGCTAACGCAAATCCGCGGCTCAAAATCCGAGATTTGTACGTACATGTTCTTTGACATATTCTTGATAAGAAGTTAGCAACATCCCCATATACACCCACAATGGCCACACACCATCCATACGTAAAAGAAACCCAAACCTCCCAACGATCGGGACTAGACTCTAAGTTTCGTGTTACATCCACGCAACGATAGCGATACTCATCTACAAGTTACAACAACGAGCCTTATGCTTAGATCTCCAGGTCTGGATTCCGAGCCCGTCCCAACAACCATCGAGCTTCGCGCCCCTCTCAAAAACCCGAACATCATGATGCATCCCTCTCCCCTCTCTAGTCCTTATGTACCCGCTCTGGGTTTGTACTCGCAGATACATCATGCTGCGCATGATCTCCACCTCCCAATCTCGCTTCTATCGAGAAAGAGCACCTGCAACTCCGAGATGTCTGATGCCTAGCACTTCTAGATCTCCGAAGTACTTACATACATACGCATACTGCTTACTGAGTATGTAGGATACCAAAACTTGCCTTTGTAAAAAAAGTTAGTATGTAGGATTAGAAATCTTGAATTGCCATGGAGGCGCACCGAAACTCCGATGCTATACGTCTATCCTGAAACACTGCCCAGCGAGGTAAGCCTATTATGCCTAAGCACAATCTCTCCGAGAAATGCCTAAGATCAAGAGCGTCCTCCGACTTCTCCCTCCCCTCTAGGAGAACGAGTGCACAGCCTTGGAGGCTGGAACGTTACCCACATCTTCTCCTACTTCCGTTCATCAACACCCAACTCACTTCCACTACCACCCTCAGGCGAATTCTCCTTTTCTTTCACACCCCCGTCAGGCAACTCAATTTTGAAATGACCAGGCGCCCGCAAACGGATTCCCATGAACAACGCCGCCAGTCCTCCTCCACTTCCATGCCCGTCCCCGTGGCCGATTCTCCCTTGTCTAACCCGATCTAACCGCCATGATCGCAGTCACCCAGTCTCAACCAGCTACATAGGATCCATCCAACTGTCTAGCAATGATCATATCTTGCCTTCCGAATAACACGCACATGACCATCAATTGAATTAGAGTGCCAGCACCGTGACGAAACTTGAAGGATAACATCTCGAATTCTGCCCAGGACACAGCACGCAGCACGCAGCACGCAGCCCGGCGAATCAATCGGAATAAAGGCGCCTCAACCACATGAATATCGCCGCACAACCAGGAATAAGGGAGTAGAAATCCCCCATATACGGCTCCGAAAATGGCAAGTCATCACCGATAAGCGAGAAGCGGAAAATAAGGAGGTAAAACCCTTTCCCAACGATAATCGGAACCATACGCACTGGGGATCACAATAAGATACTTGGACGGTAACATTCATTGTCTCTGTTCATGGCTAGCTCGGTCAGGGAACTTAAGGGTTCGATGATATCATGGTACCAGTGCATGTCCGTACCCATCAGACCGAAACGCACGCAGCTCACCGCCATCGACGCCCCAATAGTGCCGATCAAGTCATCAAACGACCCCACATTGAAATGGATTGAGCTGGATTTTTGAAATGACTATGGTGAACACGGAGAAATGAAAACGGCCGTCGAACGTAAATCGCAGAAAGCGTCGTGAACACCCGCTACTATATCATCAGCACTTCTTTCTCACTCGTTCCCAGACATTCAACAACCCCGTTGCTACTGATCCTTCCCATCTTTATGTATCCATTAGCGGAAGCTATAGCGTCCCAGGCACGTCCTTCAACCCCTCTGGGCTAACAAACGCTGGAGTGTCAACTTGAACGCCCATAAACCGCCGAGAAGGGGGTAGGCTCGATGTGTAGAAGACCCCACATATATGTCGGTCAGAAGGAAACGGGTTCGACAAGTGATTCGAAAACAGATGTCAGAAAGTATTGGGCATATGTACCCAGAAAATCGGATACAAGCCAAAACCTAAAGGGGAACCAAAAGTGTAAGTAGCCCTACGGAACTCCAATGGCAATAATATTAGCAAAGGAGCCCAGACGTGGAGTTCAGACCTGACACAAAATAGAAAAGGTCAGAACGGAACTTAAAGCAAATCTTGAAATGAAGGCGCATGCGCTCACTCCCAAGCCATTAGAGTTTTCGATAATAGGAGAGGAAGAGATCGACAGAAGGAATGGGGTCCTGCCTATCGCTTCGTGAATAGAACCCATATAAAACGATTGAGTCGAGCCCCAAGGGTTAACCGGGTAACCCAACCCAAGAAGTGTATCGAAAGCGGCACACAGTGGCAAATATATGCGTCACGGGCCAGTCGCTGAGTCTCTTAGTCTTTTGAACGAAGATGAGAACTAACAGACATGCGTCCCATCACGATCATCATCTTTTATGGTATCGCCGCATCCACGGCGCTAGTCGTCCCAATCAGTCAATTACAGGCAAGGACAAAAATAGCCCATAGTATAAGCGAACAGTCATATCCGACCCCGTCACTACCAACAGTCCAACGCGCTGCCAGAAGTTAACTTTTAAGGGAAGTTCAAGTGGAACCACCCGGGAAAGAGGCCGGTCTAAAAGGTGCATTGGTACGTGACTCCTATCGCCGGAGAACTCGGTGGATTGCCAAAGACGCCAAAGCGAAGAAGAGGAAGACGGATAATTGAGCGATCATCGAGCATCGAAAAGTACCGGAGCAGAAGAAACAGCGGCCGGACAATGGGAGAAGACGCCCAGACTAGAGCCACGCCAAAAACCTGGAACCGTCGGACCGTTGAACCATCGAATATCGAACATAGAAGGCGGAAGATGGAAAACGACGAGGGCCGACCAAGAAAAGGAATGATAAGACAAGAGTTGGCTACTTCCAACAAGAGCGGGGGACGGTACCCAAGGCTCGATCTCAGCGTTCTGATGCAGACGGACCCGAAAAGAGGGGTAAAGCTCCACAAGAATAGAACTGAGAGTGAACTCGGTTCTGTGCACAGAACCTGGTGTATCTCGTACGGCGCACCTGAAAAAAAATCAGCTCTCGAGAAAAATGGAGGAATGTAAGCGAAGGGGCGAAAGGTTCAATGTCGAACGACATGCAAATTTATGTAAGGGGTGGGTACAAATAGCTACCAACAAATGAGGAATAGGGGTATGGCACTAGAGGCTAGACGCCGGCAAATCAGGTCAAACAAATGGAACCTGAGCTGAGGGAGATTCCGGTAGATACCACTCCTTGAATTAAGCTCTTTTTGAAACAGATGGGTGGTACTATCTCGAATCGAATGGGACACGTGTAGAATTGAAAATGAAAGTCAAGGGAGACACTATGATACTCTTACCGTCGCCAAGGACAGCCCTCAGCACGGAGATATGGCTGTGGGTGAGTATTTTAACTGATGAATCTGCAAGGAATAAGAGACGAGGGAGTGTCCAACTGGGACACCTCCGAGGCTCCCACACCACTAATCCGAAGAGACAAAAACTACGAAAGCAATTGTCAACAACCGCATGACCATCTAAATGGGGCCACCTACCCGAGGAGAGCGCACAAAGAATCTAATAGTACTAATTTTACTAAGGACTCGGGCGACAAATCGATAATAATGTGTGGAAGACCAAAATCAGTGAGCAATACCGGCGAACTTGGCGTGCCCGAAGACAAAGATAAACGACAACGAATGGGGGATGTGATTGTGGCTTGATTGTCCAGGGCCAAGAAAAGTGTGATAATCGATAGCGCCTGGAACTGTCGTACTCTTCTTTTCCAGGCCGTGTTCGATCGACTATTCACCAGTTCATATATACTATTCTATGAGTTCCAACGGCGTTCAAATACTCAGTTGACGTTTCTCGCAGGATAGCAGTCCAAGTAAGCAGTATTGAAACGAAAAAGAATAGAGATATAAAAAAGAGTAGAGATGCAGGATTATCAAGTGCACTAGTAGATAGCCCCATGTCCCTATCTACACGGTATCCGAAAGTTATCCACTCTTAGTTGGTATGCACGGGTCCAAAAAATTCCAAACGTCAACATCATACTAATAGCTCAAAAAAACCTACAATGCGGTAAATCCCAAGCCTGAGTATATCTTCGTCATCTCTTGGTCCCTCCCGACGACAAAAGTGGAATGAAAGATGTAAACTCAGGTCGTCATTTTCCAATGACACCTCGTCTCTTCCGACTCCTCACTTCCACCATGCCCCACAAAAGCCCCTGTCAAAACCCCTATTAAGGGAGTCACGTCGCGAGCAAAGAACTACATAATGATACGGTACAGGCGGAAACCTAAATCTTGCTTGTATCCCACGGTCACGCTACGAGGGTCCCTACCCTTCTGCGAGTCCCGCTCATTCAAACCAGGCAGCGCAATCCCACCGGGCGTCCAGGTCCAGGAACGGATCTTCCAGGAACACGATCAGCACGCGTAAGTCCCATTTCTCCTTCCTACATTCCGATCTAACCGCCATAGTTTACACTACTTTTACAAACGTTGACCCACCACATCAAGTGATTAGGGGAATTCAAACCTCGTGTAGCAACTGTTACACTACATACAAAACAAAATTCCGTGCCTGATACATATTTGACACAAATTTTGTATTTCTGATACATAACACTTGCTACATCAGCGGAGTGTGAAATCTCAGTGCACATCCTGGGGTATTTCTTGGACATTTTCGCTTTTGCTAGGACAGGTTGGGCTTCCTTTACCTCACTAGAAGTAGGAATATACATTGATATATCGAATTAGTACTATATAGCAGAAGTTAAATAGCTAGTGTGGTGAAAATAAGATAGTGCATCGTTGTGTACGGCGCGACTCAGGCTGACCATTACGAAGGAATTCAAGGTCAGATCAGATGGCGGCACCATGGCAAACTTGTATCACTTCAGTCGCTACACTTGTCTATCGTGGGAGTTCAGTTTTGTATCAAAAAAAAGTGTAGTGTAGCAGTTGTTACACGAGGTTTGAATTCCCCTATTAACGTTAAACGCGCAAATGGAGACGAGCAGGACCCAAGACAACCGCGTGGCAACAAAGAATCATAAAATTCCTTCCCCACATGGATACACGGGCACTCACGCGCGGAAGGCGTAGCCAACCGAGAAACCCACCAGACCGTCAATAGCAAGCAGAAATAGCCAACCGAGAAACCCAACCGACGGCCGTCAACATTAAAAAGGATAAGGGGCGTAACGTGTGTGCACAACGATATATATGTACTTGGGCGGGCACCCCGGACACAGCGATAAGGAGATAACAACGAAAAGGGTACTATGTATGCAGGATGAGTGCTCCCACATCCGTCGATCCACAAATAGCCCGGTTAAAACCAAGATCAAATGATACCAAAAGGTATCATGGGACAGCCATGGCCAAGGTCCAACGCAATCACCACCGACTGCCCACGAGTGAAAACTATGAAAAGATAATTATCAGCTATCCCGAGCGCCACAAGTTTCCGCATTGAAATGAAATGAATTGGAGGTCGAATATGGATGATGACAAGTAAGCCGACAACGCATGGCAGGTCAAGGATAGGAGAGAACACCCAGGGCCTCATATTAGGACGTACTGTGTACGTATATCAATGGAGAATCCAGTTGCCATGAACGTAAACGCAAAGAAGGGGAGGAGGATGAGGAAGAGGGGGAAGAACGGACGTACCAAGAACATCAGACTCGGATAGGGAAAATGAAAGATGGAAGAGATGGAAGAGTAAAAGGCTACCCAGAGTTGAGCTATATATTGATATTGGTTTGGCCCTCAACCGCCGCCGAAAGCCCCGTCTAAAACGTCCAACAATCGCTTTAAAAACGGAGCGGATACTATCACTGGTAGTAACGGATCTTCCTCTCTAGCGTTGGGTTTTCCCCCTCTCAGGCTTCCTTTCTTTGACAGAACAGCTTGAAGAACAGAAAGAATGTCTCCTACTGTGGCAATTATTGGTGCTGGGTGAGCTACCTATCTCGTCATCTGTTGTAGGATATGTGGAAGGTTGTGTACTGATCATTGCATCCAAATAGCTATGGAGGGCTTACTGTCGCCGTTGGGCTCATAAAGAAGCTCGGCTTGGAGAATCTCATTGTCAGTCGGCATCGGTCTGATCATACTCATCATCGTTAATCAACGTCGACTGCCGCTTGGATAGATCTTAGAGAAACGTTCTGACGTTGGAGGCACCTGGAGGGTACGTTGACCATTCAATGTGCCTTTATCATGGACAATGTCTAACTTAGATTGTACATTGCAGGACAACATCTACCCCGTACGTCTTCTGTGCTTCTCTTGACAGGATCTCGTTATCTCGTTACGTCCACCGTTATCCACCCTTTCTCACCCTCGCGCATTTAGGGCTGCTCATCCGATGTGCCGATGATCATGTACTCGCTCTCAACAGACCCTTACGACTGGGCCGGGAGCCACGGCACGCAAGAAGAGATCCTCAACTACGTCCGGTACCTCGCAGATAAATACGCGCTGCACAAGTACATCCGGCTCAATTCCGAGGTCATCTCCGCGACATGGGACACTGTCTCGCAGCGCTACGAGATCGTCACGCGTAATCCGCTCACGAAGGAACAGAGGACGAGCTACGCAGAAATCATATTCACCGCGCACGGTGTCCTGGAGACCCCGCGCTTCCCGGATACCCCTGGTCTTGGCTCGTTCAGGGGCAAGATCTGGCACTCGGCGACGTGGGATAAGAGCGTGGACTTAAGAGGGAAGAGGGTTGCTGTAATTGGGAATGCCACTTCTGCGTGAGTAAAATCTTGGGGTGTAGAACCTTAGCACTAACAATGGTTTCTCAGCGCTCAATTCGTACCACGAATCTCGGAAGACCCGTCCGTCGAGGTTGTCAACTTCTGTAGGACAGGGAACTGGTACTTACCCCCGGTAAGCATCTGGATCTGGACCTGATGGACAATGTCTTTTTTTCATGTATATTGACATGCCACGGTCCATAGATTCGTTATCAGTTCTCCCAGACCCGACGATGGCTCACGCGCAACGTCCCCGGTTTGAATTATATCCTAAGGTTCTTTGCTCATCTCAAGGTGCGTGGATATCGGCGTGGAACTTGTGACCTGTTGAAGTTTGATCTCGTTGTCTTAACAGATTGATATTGCATACTTGAGCATATTCAGCCCCACCTTCCGCTTCCTACGCCCTCTCGCATACAAGGTTTCTTCATACCTTAATTCCGATCATTGATATAGATGCTTAGAGACTTTTCTATCCAGATCTCAAAGGACTACGTCAAGGCTAATGCTCCGAAAAAGTACCATCAATACCTCTTCCCACCTTACGGTAAACTTTGTGATAACAATCGACAATGATATAACCCAGGCTTACGTTCACTATTAGATATGGGATGCAAACGTGTGATCGCTGATACAGGCTACGTTCCAGCCCTCCAGCGCCCCAACCTCGACCTGAACTGGGACGGAATCGCCTCCATCGTCGAGGACGGCATCATAACCAAGAAGGGCGAACGCATCCCCTTTGACGTGCTCATCTTTGCAACTGGATTCTACGCTGTCAGTATATTTCTGCTGATCAAATAATTGATGTATGACTATGTACAGGACGTCTTTGGTGTCCCGATCTACGGAAAGCATGGGAAATCAGTTCGAGAATACTACGAGGAGCAAGGGGGAGGACGAGCCTATCGCGGAACCACCGTCCCCGGCTTCCCCAACATGTTCATCATGACCGGTCCGTCACGCTTTCGTTCTTCTATCTCGTCTCCAAATGAAAAACACATGATTTGACCACCATTACCAGGGCCTAACATGATCACAGGGCACTCCTCCGTCATCTTCTCCACCGAGATTCAAGTCGAATATGCCGTCCAGCTCCTCAAACCCATGTTTGAAGGCCGCCTCAAATCCGTCGAACCCACCGAAGAAGCGACGGACAAGTACAACGAACACATCCAAGAACGTATGCGCAACACCGTGTTCACGACGTGTTTGTCGTGGTACCGACATGGAGGCGAAGGAAGGATTTCGAGTATCTTCCCGGGGTAGGTTTTCCCCATTCTTTTTTTAATAATTGCTAATAATTCCTTTGTGTAGCGCTGCAACCAGGATTTGGTGGTACCTCCGCAAACCCATCTGGAAAGACTTCACAACTGTTCCAGCCAACTTCAACAAACCTGGAGCCTCGTGGACCTCCATCCTCACTCGCTCTTCTATCCTACTAGCCCTCGTTCTCGGTGGATTGGAATATCACAAGCAGAACCCGACGGCATTCCAGAGTACCTTGACTTGGGTCTTAAACCAACAGGTTCGTGTTTCCCTTTTTAAATTTATCACCCAGCTTGGGAGATGCTGAATATTAATTCAACGCGCTTAGGTTGTCCAATCTGCCAGACGTCTTTTGTCTGTCTAAATGCACGAATCTCTATCTAAAAGAAACCTTTCCATGATTGTTTACGGTCCCGTGGTCTTTCCCGACTGATATCTGGAATTATGTATGGTAGGAGAAGTAAAAAAAAAGTTTGGACTTTGTACAACGAGACTCTAAATCCGTACATGTATCCCTGCGCTGGTAGAATAACCAATATACGGTACAACTATCTCTTTATGGTTAACAATGTACCATATCCCAAAAATATCGAATACCGCTCCAAAGAGGTGACGATTTGAACGAGAAATAAGGCCAGTCAGTGTTGCTAGTGACGAATAAACGCGAACGGAGCCAGCGAAACTTGAATAGGGCTTAGTACAAGAATTTCACCGTGCAACTTGTTATCTCTCCCCGAATCCTAACCTTTACTCTCAGAGACCCATCAAAATGTCAATATCAATATCGTAGTCGTAGTCACTGCCGACTTCATAATTCTAATGATCTACTCAAAAGAATACCAATATACTGCTTCCATCCAGCACAGCCTCACTTCCACCACGCCCACCACGCGTTCTTCTCCTTCTCCTTGCCCTGTTCACTCTCATCCACACCCGGAAACGCAATCGCACCAGGCCCAGGCGCAGCAACAGGTCGTCCAAGAACAGCTCCCCCAAACTCTCCTACTCCTACTCCTCCCGCTCCTCCCACTCCTCCTGCTACAGCCGAAAGCACGACGCATAAGAATCACACCACATCAAGATACCCCGACAACCCAGGACAAGAAATCAGAGTTTAAATTTAAACCCAGAGAAGAGAAGACAAAATCCGGACCCAAGAACACGGAAAGAGCGCCGATATAGCGAACGATACCCACAACGCACAACCATTCGTTCGTCCCCGTCACGGTGGGCGTCAGGGATCGTCCCATTCGAGTCGGGGATCGTTCGTCGCGTCAGGGTCCACCAGTCAGGGATCGACCGTCCATCGCGTCAGGGTTCAGCGGCCCACACGACGCGCACATACACCATACCGGCGCACCCCCGAACCACCCCCATAACACGTACAGCCATCATCACACCACCCACATACATACGTACGTACGTGCCCAAGTCAGATCACCGATCACGAACCAACGTCAAGCAGAAATGACGAGTACGTACATACCCACCGGGTGATAAGAGGTCGAATGAGAAGACGCACCATACCATACGGGGAGGAAGGTCAAAGCGAGTAGCAAGTAGGACAGAACGCATTGAATATTGAAGGGTGGGTCAAGCGAGGACGTCCCCGGGACGACGGTCACAACCCCACATCGAGAGTCGAGAGCCCCCAGATCGTTCAACGTTCAACGTTCAACGTTCAATCCACGTCATCGGTATATGAAGTATCCACCGCCACCGTTTCGAGATTCGAGAACGAAGCGAAAACCGACGTCGTACCCGTCGAGATCCCATCCATCGAAAAAAACCCAGCAACCCGAAGACGAAGACGAAGACGAGACACCGAAAATGTGATGCACAAGATGAAGAATCACAGAATCGAACGTCAAATCGGAATGTACGAACAAGAAGCCAGAAGCCAGAAACCAGAAGCAAGAAGCAAGCAGTCAGCCAGTCAGTCACGCCTCTCCGACCCGAGCAAAGAACCGACTTGACGCACCTAAACCCCCAACTCCACCTCCACTAGGCTCTTTACCCAACTCTAGATCTCCGCTCGAAACATCCTTCAAACCCTGACCCACAACAGGCGGGACTTTAACATCCACTTGAAGGGCCCTTTGGGCAGATGCGTTCGCAGCGGAGAGGTATGTATCTAGTATAACCGTGAAGTGAGATTTTTTTTTTTGGTTAGCGTGTATTCGATATTCGCTTGGGACGAAAAAAAAGGAAGTTGTAAGGAATCAGAGCAAAGAAAAAGACACGTTATGATCATTGGTACAAAGGCTGAGAAAGGGAGAAGCCAAACCACAAAATCCCAAAATCCCAAAAAAGAAAAAGAGAACAAGTAGAACGATCCGATGCACGATGCGTTCGTTCCCAACAAGGAGCAAGACAACCCCCCCCCCCAACCATTTCACCAACCCGTAAGATCGATGAGCAATAGCTACACTGACCTCACCCGACTCCAAACCAGCATGCAACGGAAAAAGGGCCGTGATCCAGAAAAATAGGTCTTTTGCTGACGCCGTACGACGATGCCCTCGAGTCGCTCAGCTCGAACAAAAGGGAGAGTAAGAGAGGGAAAGAGAAATCGCGAATGACGGTTCCCAGTACCCCCCACCCCTCCAAACGTCGACCGAAACTCGTCGCCCAAACCAAAACCAAAACATGAGGACTCTAAGAGCGCAAAACGCGAACGAAGGAGAAAACAAGAAACTTGAAAGGGATACCCAAAGTGTCGAATAAAAAGGGCGGTTGGCAAGAGCGAAGAGTGAAGAGTGGTGAAAGTAAAAAGTAAAAAGTGCAAGTTGGAACCCCCAAAACTCGAAAAGCTAGGAACGATATGCGTTGAACCTTCCAAACGCGTCTCCCAGAACAGAACTTCACGGAAAACGTTAAACTTTAAATAACCATCCCAATGAACTCGAACAACGAAACGTGGTTGAGATTAAGAATGGAAATTCGAACAAAAGGATTTGAGGGAATGACGAACGTGCGACAACAAGAAAGAAAGAAAGAAAACTAGGCAATTTAGTCTAAAATCTATAAAAAAAAAACAAATTTAAAGAACAAAGCGAGGACTCACTCCAGATCAAACTAACACCGCCGACAAACACGAAGCGCCAGTGCGGCGGGATGAGGGTAAAGTTGAGGATTTGAGTTGGGATGAAGAGTGTCCAGTTGCGGAGGAGGGTTGGGATGTAGGCCTGTAGTAGTTATGTGTGCGAGCGATGGGAGGGAGCGCGGGTGAGCGAGCAACGAGGCACAACGCATTACAGCACATAAAACTAAAAAAACGCACCTCTTTGATCCTCCCAATCGCTAAATCAGGGCGACCCTCGAGTGTGGACATTGAGCCGTAGAAGAATATCACCGCAGCTGTACGTGTCGGTGTCGTTGGTTCGATTGAGCACGTCATGGGCAAGAGAGGAGGGAGAGATGGATAGTGAGAATGAAAGCCATGACAGTCACACAG
The DNA here is from genome assembly GCA_900156845.1 of Coprinopsis strossmayeri. NCBI lineage: Eukaryota > Fungi > Basidiomycota > Agaricomycetes > Agaricales > Psathyrellaceae > Coprinopsis > Coprinopsis strossmayeri. The sequence continues at coordinate 26,020 of FTPT01000166.1, read as the reverse complement.
AGAAGCATATAGCCGTCGCGTTAGCACCTCGCTAAAACTAAAGGAAGAGATGGTACGTACCGGGTGTAAGGATACCTTGGTCAAGCCAGACCTATCACAACACATCAGCGTATGCCTCTCTTCCATGGCCACGAGAGAGCGGAGGGACACGCACGCGATAGATGAGAGCCTTGGTCGGACTCGGGAAATAGAGCCTGTTGAGAAACTGGTACCATTTCGTCATGAGAGGGCCGAACATCGCGCCTGGCGGGTGTGTTGGGTTCGTGGTGGGTTGTAAGTCGGGCGTGGCGGTGGTGCAAGGAGCTAAGAACGAATGGATAAGATCAGACCAGACAACAACGCACCTCCATAAAACGTCAACCGCGCCGTCCTCGCAAACTAGCCGCACACAAAGAGTCAGAACAGATCGCTCCACGCGTCGAGCTATGAGGGAGGACGCACATCATGGCTCTTCCACCCCCGCGCCTCGACAGCCTGCTGCGCGATGACATCGCCCAGCCCGAAGAGTCCTGCAGCTGTTATGCACTGCACGAGCATTGGTTTGCGTATGAGGGCCGAGCTTTGGGGTTGGTGTGGGGGAATAGGGCGGACAGCCAGACAGCCAGAGATGGTGCATGGGAGGAGACCATAGAAGACCAAGACAACAATCAGCTCTCACTCACCCACCCACACCAAGCTCAAGACTCACTTGTACGCCCGCAAATAAAACGCCATCCTATCTTCGCTTCACCGTTGTCCGTATTGAAATTGATGTCCTGCAGTACCGAGCTCGAGGGATAAGCTGACCCCGTATCAAATAAGAGATAAAGCAGAAGAAAAGAAGAACTAAGAAACCTCAACCGACCACGCGTACAGAACGAAGGGACGAGTACAAGTGGCCACAAACAGCAGTGAGCACTCCATCACTCTCCATCTCGTGTGGCAGTACGATAAGATCAAAATCAAGATTAGATTTCCCTCTCACAATATCATCCTCCTTACACTCCTCAACGTTCAACGTTCATTCTCACTCTTACATTTTGCTATTCCCTTAATAAAAAGAACGACGAGGCAAAAAAAGAAAAGCTACCGGAATAGCTCTCTGTCTGGGAGTCGAACCCAGCTTTCGCGCGTCCAAGTAAATGACAGGCGCGTGTACTAACCGATATACTAACAGAGAGATGTTAGAGTTCGTTTTCATTTAATCTAACCAGCACTCTAAAACATTGTACGACTATTCTCGTTGCTCATATAACCCCAAATGCTGGCTATAAACCCACCACCCTCTACTCCCCAAAAACGGTCTACACACGGACAAATAAATAGAAAAGAAAAAAAGGAGTGCCTATCAACGAACGGCATGCTCTGAGATGGGAATCGAACCCCTGGACGTGTTTATATGTCGTCACCGATATAGCATGCGTAACCAATATACCAAAGAGCTATTATTGTCAGTCCGAACAAACGCAGTGTTCTATGTTTCATCTCCCTCCACCGTCCCTCCATGTCCGTCCGGGTAGAAATTTCAGACGAGGGCTCAGCACCAAGGGACCAAAAAAACTCCAACAAAGTTGGGGTTGGGCAACTTGTATTCGACACTACAGTAACATTGAAACTGAACTCGAAGATCGAACTTGAAATTTCATAGTGTCAAGTTTGCGATTACGAGAGGTTACAGTCGTGACTCGTGAACCGTACCGTTCGAGAGAACGAAGCGAAAAGACACATCGTCCAGTCAAGAATCAAGATTTGATACCCGACCCCAAAACCATCCATCGAAACTGCTAGTCTCCAGTGTTCAGCCCTGGGGGAGAAAGAGACACAAGGCGCTCAGCACAAGGGGCCAACTAAGTTGGACAACTTCTGTTTGATCGACCCTGTAATATCAAAATTGAGAATTCGAAGATTTGCCGTATCAACTTGTGATTTACAACAGGAACTTGAAGTTACAAGTCGTGAACCGCGAGCGGGCGGGTGCCAGACCGACAAGATACGAGGTAATAGCTAGTATGTAAACAAATTTGAATAACATCGCGTACATATATGTATGTATGTAGTTATGTAAATCTACAACAAAACTCGTCTCGCGGTATAACTTTGAAGGCCATCGGAACCAGTCAACTCGTTTTCTCGGCTGGCCAACTTCGCATTCGCACTCTCCTCTCCTCTTTTCTCTTCTCACACCACTCGTATCCGCCAAGATTCCCAGATTCTTCATACCCAGACTCGTATTCGATGCATACTTGCAACGCGGTGCTTGCCGATACAAGTGGCTGAGGTGCACTACAATTCTGAATAAATTGGATGATTTGGTGCTGCTCTGTGCACTCGTTTGAGCTCTAGCTCTCCCAGAGTCATAGCAATCTCCCTCCAAACACGCAACGTCAGCGGGTCGACTCGTTTCTCCTCTATTCATGACTCCGGGATCAACGCAAGGTCAAGAAAGGGCTATCATAGCAAGTATCAAACGTCACCTTCAGTTTCAATAGTGGCAGCATCTACTATCAGTTTATACTACAGATCGTCGATCAACGCCCACGAAAAAAAAAAAACAAATGTACACCTATACACCCATAGAAAGAAATTCATAACTAACTTATCAAACAGCATACACAGTATCAGCAAGATGTGCAGGTAGACCAAAGCGTGGTGGTGACGGTGAGGGTACGAATCTCAACGAATCGTCGGGATATTTTTGTCTTGAAATCGGATCGGCTGGGTTAACCTTTCCTTGGATCCACTCCGCTCGAACTATCAGACCGTATTTCCTCTTGATATTGTTGATCCTTTTCAATACCTCCAACAAGGTAGGAGCCTGAGACCGTGGCATGCTTGTTATCCCCATCATCTTCTTACTCATGCTCGTGCTCCCAATCCCCGACCCAGACCCAGACCCAGTTGCAGATTGCAATACCTTCCCCTCGGAACTCGCACTTGCACTTGCGCTCGAGCTCGAGCCTTTTGACTTTGCCCCCTTCAACCCCAGATCTCTGCCCTTATCCCACAAAAGCCCATCAAGAGCCCTAATAACCCCATCGTTGTCCGACCGAATCGTGACATTGGCGTCGTGCATGCCAGTGGAGGTCAGGACGGAGAGGGCGAGCTCGACGGCAAGGATCTCGGACCAGTTGGTGTGGATCACGCCGCTGGCCTTGTTGTGGGGGAGCCTGATGAGGCTCGGAGAGGCCGGGCGAACGAAACGCCACGCCATCCAACGCCCGTCCGAGAGGATCATACCTAGACCCGTGTTTGAGGCGTCGGTGTATACCTGCACCGATGTGCTTGGCGGGAGGGACACTAGTAGAGGGACACTATGATCCTGAATCGGAGTTGGACTTGGCCCCGCTGTGTGCACCCGGCGATAGACTTGATTCCTCGCTGTGGAGGAATTAGTGGCGCTATTCGACACGATCGAATAAGCCGTGGAAACTTACGTGGTCTTTGGAGTGTAGATGTAGCATATGGAGTTAGAGTTATGCGACCGTATAGCCAGAAACTATAGGAGGAAGAACGTTTAATTACATGCATAGTGGGTATTGAAGCAGTGGTAATGTATCATATGAGGCGACTGGGGATTTGGTGTACTTAACCACTACCCTCCAGGACGCCAAGAATTTATATTCGAGGTAAGTATATACATATAACCCGGCACAGCGACGCCTCATCATGCAGTCTCTTGCATAGCTACCCGTATTGCAACACGCGAAAGAACATTAAAGAGTTAGTTTGACGGGGCGTTGTAGGTATGGAAACTAGTTGAAGCTGAACCTACGAAGAGCTTAAGTTTAAATAATCTTAAGCGCAATTTTTTAAGGATGACTTGTTGTTAGTTACAAGTTAGAGAACTTTTGTCCGAACGCGCTCGGACACGATACGACAAACAGAGACGAGGACGAGAGCGCTGGAGATCTCGATTTACTAGGATATTGGTACGATTTCCTCGATTTCGGACATCCCTGCGCGACACGTAACTTGCTTCTATAGTTTGAAGTATATACATCCGTCTGGGAGGCTCGTGTCTGGGTTACTGAGTTAATACCATTCCAATCAGACTGCACTCGAATTGGGTACATATAACCGTCTTTGCAAGAGCTCTTATTCCCACAGTGTGACTAGGCGCCCACTGTGATCGGAATCTTTAGCGACCTAGGAAGAGCAATGAGCCAGAGCACAAGCTACCAACACGCCCCATCTACCGAAGGCTCTAGAGTCTGCAAAATATCGATCATGATTATGAGAGCTGCAGCATCTATTGATTTTAACGAGATATAACCGATAATATCACATAGAATTAAATCCTTGTTCGCAAAGTGGGTAGTCACCGGACGGCATAAACACAGTCCTGAGAGTCTCGGGAAATTATGACCATGTTCATTGACACCAGTGGGAAAACCTCAATAGTCTGGGTCTGGGTCTGGGGTATTTGAGTATAAATGCAGGTTGGACGAATGAGTGGGTTCAATTAAGACCTTGGTCTGAAGTAGTGTGGTCTTGTAAGTCGCAACTTCCATGAATATGGGGCGTTCCTGAATAACTAACTTCCTACATATATATAGCTCAAACCTACATCGAATCTCACGCAATGAACCTGACACATGCTCTTATCCTCGTTCTGGGGTCTCTCCGGGGCATTTGAATATCCGCCCACCCAATGTGGACAGGTGGAAGCACTGCACTAGAACCTCCCTTCCCACCTGTCACATCCGTCCCACCAGGGCTCCCCTCGTCCTCCACGTGCCGGGCCACAGTGACCGTAACGCAGATAATCACAGTCACAGCGCCGCCCGCGCCCCCAACCTACACGCTCACCTCCTCGACTCTTTCGCCCCCTCTGCCCATGACCTCGACCTGTGTAACTGCGTGCGCAATTGGGTGCCCCTCCGGATGGACGTTCGAGTGTCCGTGCACGTGTATGCCTCCGCCGGGGCCGTCGCTCACTACCCAGTCCGGTATTCACCACTCTGCCCCTTCCCAATCCAACGATCACTACTATCCCGCTTCCCAATCCAACGACTATAAAGCCCTAGTTCGCTGTACATGAATAGTGTTGCCGAGACTTTGTATCTGATCGATTATCGAGCGGGTTCCGTGGTATCTGTGGCTCAGGATGCCAGTGTACTAAATGGTGGCGTATTTAACTAACCGTTAAGGCACAATGCCCAAAATAGACAAAAACTTTGGCTATGTGGGAAAGGGGCACTCGGGGCTCATACATATCCCCGTTCATCTAATCTCCGAATTAAGCGCCCAGCCGCCGAGTGCAACTACTTACTACAGCTTTCCCTGATTACTTCATTTACGGGGGCGCCAAATAGTACGAGATCCTCGATATTCAAATTCGAAAATGTATTGCGCGGGGTGTCAAGGCCGCGAACTTCGAAAAGATCACATGGAGTTCCCGGAACGATGAGTCACACTCTATAGCATAGTATGCCATTTCAACGAGGTACAACCGAGAATATCACTGAAACTTGGCTTGGGCTACTACGAGCGGAGGGAATCAACCTATTCAATCGCTTTCGATCGTCAGGGGGTGCCCATCTGACCGTACTTAATGGCACGGCTGGGAAAAGCCATGTTCCGAGACTTGGGGTATATATATAACGAGACTTAGATAGACTCGGAAGCTCAGCCTTGCTCGTACCCGTCTGCCGTAAGTCCTTATAAGTTCTACAGTTAATATCGTTCTAGACATCGTCTAGGTCTTGATCAAGAGTTCAGAATGAAGGTACTCGGCCATCCCTTGGTCCTCGCTGTAGTCGCAGGGCTCCCAGCTCTCCTAGCATCCGCCCACCCAATGTGGACAGGTGGAAGCACGGCTCCAGAGCCTCCCTTCCCGCCTGTGACAAATCTACCCCCAAGCCAGACCTGTCGTGCCACAGTGACAGTGACGCAGATCATCACTGTTACGGCGAACCCGACATACATACCTACAGTGTTGCCCCCTACGATTACCGTCAAGCCGACTACCACAGTAAAGCCAGATCCTACGATTACTGTAAAGCCTACCACAACTATAATCGTACCTGATCCTACGATTACAGTCAAACCGACCACTACAGTCAAGCCTGACCCCACGATTACCGTCAAACCGACTACAATTACCGTCAAACCTACTACAACCATCACAGAGAAGCCGGATCCTACGACATCGATATGCTCAATCGCTTGCCCGATTGCGTGTCCCTCGGGTTGGACGTTCGTCTGTCCATGCACTTGCCGTCCGCCTATTACTGTAATCGACCCGACTTTGACGCTTCCTCCGCCAACTTCTACAAAGTTTTAACAGGGGTGGAGTACCGTAGTAATTATAACTGTTGTAGGTATACGCGCGCAATGAAGATGACGATGACCGTATCAAAATTTGTCTATAAAAACAATACAAACATCTCGTCAACTCGGTTAAAATACCTTAAAATACTGGCTTCTAAAACTGGATTACGAGAAGGAATCCGATTCGGGGGAACGAGCACCCCTATCTCCTTATCTCCGAGATAAAGCGCCCAGGTGGATCGACAGAAATAGGGGCCAACATTATCGCAATGTCCAGACAGACACCAGGCACCCAGCGATACCCTTCTTCTATACCCATTGGCACTTGAAAAACAAGTCTCCTTGAAGTCGGCGACTCCACGATACGAAGTGGCAGATACGTCGAGGGCCCACTTCGGCCCGTCCTCACTGAACGTTGAACTGCTGATGAGCGATACTACTTATTACGTGACGCGCTCGAAGCACTACAGGGCAAGTCTTCGGCTATATCTCGTATCAGCACCTCTACCTAACAGCCACTGATGAGGCTTCACGTCAAGGTATATAAACAGGACTGCCTCCTAGTGTCCAGAAGCCCCTGCTCAGGCGCTCAAAATGACTCACCGAAATCACCACACTGCCAGACTTTTTATCCTCCTTAGCATTCAGGTGGCGCTTTCGCTGGCGACTTCGGTTGACACTGCAACGGCGACCAGCCTCCCCTGGGATCAGGTCCTGGCAAGCGCTGATTTTGGCTCCCCAGCAATTGGGGTCCCTGCCTCCCAGTACAAGTTGGACGATAAAACGAGGCCGGCTGACGCAAGATACCGTCCAGGGACACCTCTGGCCACTGCTGCACCTCTGTCGGAGGAGGACGGCATAGCTGCCCATGTGAGGCGTGCTTCTGGGCCTCGTGCTGTGCAATTAGGTGGCCAATGTAGGCTCATTTCGAACCCTAATTGAGCTTAAACAGATGATTGACGTTAACCTAGGCGGAGGGGCCGGATATACTGGTTCGAAATCATGTGAAGCGTAAGATTAAAGGTGTCTTGGATATGAGATAAAAGGTTTGATCCATCTGGGCTCGTAGGATACCCGGCTCACTAGTCGAGTGTGTCCAAGTCACATACTGTACGTTGTTTTAAATCTGGTCTTGTCCTACCCATAGCCTGATTCACCCTTGTGTTATGTTCCAGTATACAGCGAATGCCGAAAGGTCCCAATGATAAGCTCAATTAAAACGCCCTCGTTCACTGGGACACTTACCGCCTCTACCTTGACAGTCACACCGAATCCGATCACGACAACAACGAGTACTCCCTTTTGTACGACCTATTCGTGTGCGCAGTGCCCAACTGGGTCGCATATAACGTTAACAAGCATTGGAACGAGTTGTCCTTTTTGTTCATGTGTGGCGTATCCGATTAGTACTAAGCCTCCTTCCATCGATAAGGCCTAGGTATACATGTTAACGTCCGAAGCATATATATACATGTCCAAGTCCAACGGTCTCTAGGAGCCCTAATGATACTGTCCTATTTACCAGACTCCAATCATCAGAATTGTTATTGTGTCTAGTAGCAAAAGAGGTCTACCCCTTGGTAGGGGTGGGCCGGGGCTTTGGTTGTTCAAGTGGAGGTGCTCGATGCCTGCTGGCCCCTCTGGCACACTCCGCTCGGCATATGGGAGTTGCTAGTCCGGCCATTTTGGTCCTGGTCACCTCTTGTGTCGGTATATCAGAAGAAGCTATCATCGAGCTGTACGTTGGGAATGCGGTCGCCGTTAGCACTGCTGACATTACAGCAGAGACGAGAGTAACGAGAATGGTTTTCATCGTTCAGTTCACTGCGAGGTTACAGGCTTTAAAGGTGGTGGGATAAACTGGTAGGAGAGGGTAAATAGAGCTGAACTTGGCCCTTTAAAACAGTACTCACTGCTAGTCTGATCGAGTCTCGGGAGTAAGTACTTGTTCAAGGTGTGTGTATGCAAGTTCCAGAAGTACCATTTTATATCTTGTGTGCCTGAGACCTGAGCTACCATTGGTGTTACCCGATGAACACGATATTAGAACAAGATTCCGATCTTTGCGGGTAAGACCCGTCTACCCTCCAAACTGCAGACAAGGCTTTCCTTCCATTAATGCAACGTAAATGGAGAGATGGTACTCTCCCGCATTGTGGTCACAGGTAATGGAAGAATACACAGCAATAAACGAGCTGAGACAATCAACTGCACATTCTGATTCGTAACAAACTCTGTAAGGGAAGCTTCCACGGGCGCTCAGTATTTTTAGGACTTTACCCCTTAGCGCTAAAATGTCGGATCAGGTAATGCTGTAGCCCGAGATTGTACTATGCATATCCTGCGTATGACCCTCTCGGTACTTCCGCTATTCAGCTGATATAACCTCAACATCTGGATGTAAGAGCCCTTGCACGAAAAATAGCGACGATAGTGCTCCTGCGTAGGGAGCGTTATCAGTATTCGGAAGAGAGATGCTCCCAGGCAATCATTGCCTCGAGTCTTTGGCGATCTCCGGATGTCCCGTATGTCCCACCGAGTTTCATCTAGGTAAACGGTATGTTTAGAATACCGTTCAACATAGGTATGTACCACTCGTACCGAACGTATCTCAAACACAAAACAAAACAAGCGGTATGCTGACCGGATAAAAAGATTCTAATCACGGTCGCACCTGCATTTCAAGTTCAAGAATATCTGGTACTCACCCAGGACTCGTGTTCCATGTTCCCGAGCATGCATCGGTTTGGTGACCCGTTAAATACAAAGCGCACAGCATCGAAGATTTAGCCGGTGATACCCGCCTCAACTCGCTGAAACAGAATGTTGGCGGCGTGACTAGGGACCACGACTCGAGCCGATATCCCGAACAATGAGTTCACGCTGAGCAATCTATTGGGACATCCGCCCCGGCTCTACTTCTTTCCACGGATGCGTAGTCACAGGAGTCAAGGGAGCCTCGTTAGCCCAGTCATACGACGCAAATAGACGCGCCTGTGCCAGTTATATAAACCCGTTATCCGGACAAATGAGACCATTCAAGCCTTAATCTCAAGCCAACCCCGAGACTGAACTACAACAAACGCGAAAAGCGAACGCATAAATCCCTGTGACAACCAGGTTAGTTGGGGTAGTCGAAGTACTTTATCATCGCTCCTTGCTCACACAATTGGCCCTCAGCTACCATCCATGAAAGCAGTCTACTCCTTTCTCTTTGCTCTGCTCCTTAGCATAGTCGGGGCTCTCCCTATCCCGACCGCATCCAAGACGTCTTCAGTAGGGTTCAAGCCTGAAGCTCATTCCGACAACTTGGATGCTCGTCCCCCGCCCACCCCAACACCAATCCCACGGCCCAATCTTGTGGGTAACCACATAGAGGCCATCGCTTGATTCATTAGTTTAGAAATCGCCTCATTTGTCACTTTCTAAGTGCTCTTTCCTCTATATACTATCATCTGTCCCTACTGCCAGGTTTGAGCTTGAGTCGATGGGTTCATTCGAGCACCCTACGGGCCATTCTCGATGATATGAGCAGTCAAAGTTGACTCCTTCATTTCGATTTGACTAGCCTCTCTCCATCGAACTACAGCGCGGCCACAATGCCAACCGTCGGTCCCAATGACCGTTAGGCGCCCACGCAGAGTCATTGGTGATCAGGGACAGTGACGTCATGGATAGAGTTTCCGTTCATAATCTGGCCAGGCCTTTAAGAGGTTATAGGAATTAATGTTTGACATGATAGAAAGTCTCTGTTAGTATATCGGTTAGTACACGCGCCTGTCATATCCCTTGATCGCGCGAAAGCTGGGTTCGACTCCCAGACAGAGAGTTTTTAGGAACCCCATCTTTTTGCCGGGCGACCTATTTCCCACATGGAAGAGCGAGCTCAGTCCGCCAACTAAGTACTTGACATTACCAGCTACCAGCTACCTAGCTATAGATAACTACAACGTCACTAGACACGGTCAGAAAATAGCATGATGGAGCAAATAAAAGGTGATATTGAGACAACGAGAGGTATAAAAGGTACATTCATAATTCTATTTGCAACGCAACATTAGGAGGGGATAATTGAACGTGTTATGTGTTTACCCGGTGGCGAAGCATTTGGGAAATCGAGTCAATGGTAATGATGGGAAGCAACTAACATTATTCGGTCAGTCACTTATAACCGAAAGAAAAGCGACGATTCCGGGTTAGGTTGACTAGAAAAATGTAGTGGCGGAAATGCGCTACTCGGGGTAGGAGCTTGGTGGACGAGGGAGTGAAGAGGCGAGGGGATGCAAGGAATCGTGTGACGGGGGAAGCGAGACTGAAGATATTAATAACACAAGGGAGATTAAGAGCATTTTGGGGTAGCGTAACCATGGGTAGTCGAGGGAGCGCGATCATGCGCCGTTGTAGTAGAAGCCTTCGGGAGTCTGACGAACGCGAATGGAGAGTTTCTGAGCGAGGGCGCCAACCATGATGAGAATATAGAGAGCCCCTGTGAATTAGAAGATAAGAATCAGTTAGTTCGAACACGAATTTTAATGAATATATTTAGATCAAGAACTCCGAAAATGCATTGTGCCAAGAATGAATGTCCGTCGAACATAGAAGAAACGAAGGAAAACCGGAACTAATGCCCGGGGTTAAAATTAAACGAACGACTTACAAAGTGCCCAAGCCAGAGCCTGAATGGAGACCACTTTCTTACATTCCGAAGCGTAGGGTTGCCATTCGAGTGGGTATTCTTCCGCTGTCCTGTCGCGACATGAGGTACCACGGAAGGGGGTCAAGGTACGCAGCAGCCCAGCCCCTACACCGAAGACAACAGCGGCCGCTAACGCGACGAAGGCAGTACCTAGATAATCATGATGAGGAGTGAATTACATATGCATTACGTATGGCAGAAAAAATAGATTGGGCGAGAATAGAGAGGGTGGGGTGGGTAAAGGAGGAAATACGACATACGTCCGATACCAGACCAGGGATGGGAAAGGATGATGAGCAGAGAGAAGATGACGGCGAAGAGGAGGAGTCCGAGGGCGTGCTTGTATCCTTTTGAAGGGTAGTTGTCGTACGTCTGGCCGTAGGTGTGAAGCTCGTAAGAGACGAGACCAAGTTCAGCGACAGCTGTTTGAGAAGAAATGAATCAAACCGCTCAAGGCGTTGTCTCCATTCGCAAGGACATACTGAAGCAAAAGGCGAAGAACCACGCCAGACCATAGGCGATGCTTCGCAAGTTGAACACGATATGACGCCCTTCAGGCTCAGCGTTCTCTGAACGAGGGAGGAAAGGGCGTCGATTAGCTCAATCATCCAGCAGCAATGCGACGATCGAAAGAAATAACTGACTCTTTGCGGGTGCCATCTCGACTGCAGAAAACCCAAATCAAAGTAACTTGACGAATGAACTTGGTTGTTGATCCCTTTTAACGCGTACCGGTAAGACCGGGCGAGCGAGATGTACGAAGGGAGGTGAAGAGTGGGTTTGTTAGTGACGAAATCGAGGAGTCCAAGGGAGGAGAAGAATTCCAACTTCGGAGACACCGGATATTTGTGAGTTCCACCCTCTTTATACTGTGTAATTTCGTTGGACCAGATTACGCTGGAGCCGTGTATCGACGGTGTAATCAACATATCTTTGTGCTAAAGCCGTGCCGCCATCGTTTGGTGCTCACATGGCCCTTAATACGGAAGCTTCGGAAGGGACAAAGGTACAACGAGAGAGCGAATAAGGGACGATGACAGGGGTTGAGTGTCGTCAGCATTCTGACAAAGCCTCCCTGTGCAGTTCGATGCCGATCGGCTGGCTTGATCGGGGTTGGGTCATGAGCGCATTTCGCCGTTTTGTTTTAGCCTCCTCTTACACCGGGAGTGCTTTGCTTGCTCAGCGGTAGTGTTATAAATTTAACTGGACTGTAAGCGACGGCTCGAGCCGGAAGGTAGGTTGTGGGTTGCGTGCTTGCGATATGGACTCGTATCGATATCTTCCGAGCTTCAAGAGGAGTTGCCGAGGTTGCATTGTCCTTATTTTTTAAGCTCCGAAATACACCACTGCGATAAGAGTAAGACACACGTATTAGGACCTAGTTGTATTCGCTTCGTCGCTATTGTTGGGTTCTGTCAGGATGTTGGAGGCAAATTTTGGCACATTTTACGAGGAGGCACTGGGTGATGGAAATGGCGGATCGGGTCGGCATTTGCCTCCGACGCCTCTGATCCGTGTGGCCCATAACATAATGACGAAGTCTCCGCGTCAATGTTGAGGGGGAAGGTAAAAGGACCGCCGCACGCGTCCTCGTCCTCTTCTTGTTCGTCTATTCCAACTTTTATACTTTCAATCGTCAGTGGGGCGAGTCCTTTGGTCTTCCGTGGCCTCGATATCACAGCTTGACAAGCCCAATAATTACCAATCGAGCATTCCCACTTTCTGTCGACACCCGAGCCTGTGGGACATCCGCGAAGTATGACACAAAACGCCTGACGCACAAATCGCACACTGTGTCTGAGTACCGTCGATACTCTTGAATCTTAGATTCCTGAAACTTTTCTATAAGATAACTCTTACTGTTATCGTTTGAGGGTGGCATCACAGATGTAATACAATCGGGGCAACGGCTTCCCTACACAATGGTCGTCCACACATACCCTGCAATGCTGAGATATCTATGTGTAGTCAAGTGTGTTCATGGTCGTATGGAACCGATCCCCAATGCCGGCATGATAAACACGGACAAGAGGGATAATTATAGCATCAGATGCATTTTGATTCACCGGCGCTAACACACAGACTCCCGCGGCACGAGTCAACTAATGGCGACTAACGCTGTGGGACCCATGACGCAATTGAAGCAGTATAGCGTGGACTGTAACATACATATAACACAATGGAGAAGCCATACACCTTCATTTCTGACGCCCCTCGTTGATCACAAATTTAAGCGCCGGGATTTCAGTATCTGCACCGCTGGCTGCTTGAGTGCAATCTTTCAGTCAGCAGGTCCTCCATGGCATGAATACAGATTTCGCTTTTGGACACATCCGACGAGCAAGGTCTTCTAGGCTGCCAATTAGCCATGTCCGCCATCGGCGGGAGAGTGGTGAATGCTCAACCTTCACAGAGAAACATCCATGTCTCCTCTCAGAGGGATGCCCAGGCTTTGGCATCGTTCTTCGATCACAAAGGGGGAGATAAGCCATTTGAATGATATTCAACAGTGCTTGATAGTCTGGGAAATCGATCAATTCGAGCTCTAGTTATTGGTCTTCGCGAGAACAAAAGATACTGGTAATCTGGACCTGGTATCTGTATAAACAAGAATCTGACAATACAACCGTACGATTTCTACTCCCAACTATTTCCTTAACTTAGATAGGAAACATGTATCCGGGAACATTCTCCTGCGTATATCCCAAGTGGGTGCTTGCACGATCCCTCTCCGCAACGTCCATAGTGTAGAAGTGATCACTAACCGTTGGGACAGGACTATACAATCTAAACAAGGGTTGCCCACCACACTTCCTATCGGGGTAGACATACCCCGTAATACCTTCGTCAGCATACTGAAGGCTGTCGCGCGCATAATCCCTCTCTGCTGCATTCGTGGTGTAGAAGTGGTCTCTGAGGGCGATGTTCCAGAGGCGGAATAGAGGTTTTGTGACAGCGTTTGCCGGAGGAGAGGGGAAGAGGTAGCCTGTTATGCCTTCATCGGTGTATCCAAGGTTTCTGCAGGCATTTTCGTGCTCGTCGCTGTCGGTGGTGTAGAAATGGTCATATGTTTTGTCATTGTACGCTCTGTAGAGAGGAACTGCGTGGGCGGGGCTTCCACAGGCTTGTGTTGCTAGGGTCTGAGGGAGTGTTAATAAGCATATTAGGACACCGTAACAGGGATTCGGATTACCTCCTGTTCGACAGCCGAGGCTGTAGAGACAGACACAATGGCTGCCAGTGTGACGAAGAGAGAAGAAAGCGTATAGTGCATGAGTACTTCAGTTAACGACTTTAGAGCACAAGCTACGACTGTCGATTGCGATGGGTCATCGTATTCAACTAAAGATGCTTTATATACATCGAACAAGAGTTGTTAAAGAGGCTCAAGTCATCCGGGGCAGTCAGATAGAGTTCAGGTTGGCAGTGGATACGTTCTCTGAGCAGATCGGCTCTTCCCAAATCCCGTTTTCCGAATATGTATGTGGGTAAGTCAATAGCCCATATAGCAGACGTTTGGGCTCGTTTTGGTCAATCGCGTCCTAGATCTGTATTTTTTGCCCGTCAAATACGTCCCAATTACGTTCCAATCTCTGTCATGAGACAGGTGTTCCGGAAAAAATCATATCATATGTCATTGCCAGACATCTCAAATGATTCTAGACTCTAGTAATCAATAGAATCTAATCACTATCCCTCAATTCCTCCCCGCTTGCGTAGTGCTTCCTCACGGGTTATTGTTGACGAAAATTGGAACCCCCTCTTTTCTAACGCCTTGAAACTCATCAGAGACTGGCTCGAATTACAAGTGGAAAACACGACTTGATCTCGAATGAGCACTAGGGCTCTACGAAAGCGATGACGTTCAGTTTGCCAGTATTTGGTGGTCAATTACTCTTCATTCACTCTTTACCCATCAACCAGGATGATGTCAACCGCCTGATCGGCTTTCCTCACGTCGCCAATGCTGTTCTACTTCTGGATCCAAATGTCTTCAATATGTCTCCACAAACGTCTCCAGGACGTCTCAAAAGTGGAAGGGTTTGATGCCGTCAAACCTAATGGTCAGTAGGGTCTATAATCTTTTAGGGTACGAAATGGCCCCCTCCAGGTACCTTAGTAAACGGTACGATAGGTGCCCTATGTCTGAATCAAGGAATAATAGAGCTGTCGGAACAACCACTACGGTCATGGGGATGGGATTGGTCTCTAGTACAGCACTCCTAGTATTTGTCTCATGCTGTTGAGAAGGAACAATACTATGTAATCAGTTACGTTCATCGTGGACTCTTGAAGTTCGGCGTTGTCCTCCTTCCGTAGCTCTCACTCCTCACTCCCGGTACCATTATCACTCGACAGGTATCATGGCGCCAAAGACAGCCACAAGCCCAAAAACGAAGCTGGCACTCCTCTGGAGATTTGTGGGATGTTCTGACCTCGAGCCATTCGAGTCACAAGGGGACAATGGTGAGGGTGGTCTGGGTGCATTTAAAAAGCTTTTGGCGTTTTTGATGGTATGGAAGGCTTCTTTCCCTCCATTTGAAGCATCCGGGGCTGCCTGACTCCGGTATGTGAACATACTCAAATGCGCAGGAGATCGTGCGTGATGCATACATGTTCTTCACGGTATATGACCCCAACTCCGTCGCTCTCAGGTAATTGAGTGGTCATGTGTTCCTTCTGTGAGCTGTTCTCTTCCCATCTTATGCTCCTCTTTGTTCGTTCAATTTTGTTTAGTGGCTTACAAACATCTATGATCGGCATCGTCCATATTCAATGCCTTCCATTCGATGCCATCTCCGTATGTTACCTATGTTCTGTCTCTGGCGCAGTTTAAGTGGTTGCTAAGATGGGGGCTTTGGCATCCTCGCAGCATGCTTGTGGGATATACAAGGTAGACAGGCCATGTTATTTTTCCTTAACCGGGTAACCTTACGGCCTCTGGGAACATCTATATGGTAGTAGTCCCTCCCAGTCACGGAACGTCCGTTCGGATTTGACCTTCCATGACGGGGACGGCTCGAGCTGGAAGGAAAGGTTGAGGGTCGCCTCTCTTCAACGCGATAAGGTACATGTACTAGAGCCTAGTTGTATTAGTTTCGTCGCTATTCTTGGTTTTTGTCAGGGCGCTGGACAGTAATTTGACACATTTTACGAGGAAGACATCGGACGATGGTTATGGGCTCCGGCATTTGCCTGCCACACCTTTGATCCGCGCGGCTACCAATGCCGAGGTCTCAGCGTCAATAGCAAGGCTTGACAGATCTAACAATTATCAGTCGAGCATTCTCATAAGCATTTCTCTCGACACCCGAGCCCACGGACTATGTTATGACATCAGCCGAGTATAACATAAAACGCTTGACGCACAAATCACGCACCGTATACCAGTAGTACCCTCTCCCGTGTATGTCAAAGCGCTTGAGCCTTTAAAGTACTGTTATCCTCTCCTCTGTGATCAATTTCTGGATTGTGCGTTCCTCGAAGCATTGGAACTCGCTTACATGTTCCTGGGTAAGTATGACTTCTCGTTGTCAAACGACCGGAGTCATCACTATTGGGCGTTTCTTCTTCCTTCTTCTAACCCCCGAGTATCATGGTTATACTCCATATTCAATAGTTTCGTGTCTTGAAAACCAGATCTCTAACACCATGGATCTCACCACAACACCCCAAACAAGATATAGTTCTATGAGGCGTATCACCGAAGCCCTGTCGCCCCTGGATCGTGGACGTGGGGGTCGCCATGTTACCATCGTCAAATAACAACACATCGGGACCTCAAGCAAGCCAGCGGGATTCGACATCCTGCCAACGACTTATGCAGTCCCAATGGCCAAAGTGTGGTAAACTCCAGTGAAGAAGCGAGTATATGCTGCCAAAGGACACGGTTGGGGGGGAGGGGGGGGCTGGTTCATATATCAGCATGTCGCTCATGTAAACCTGTTAATGCCCCATGCTCATGAACTGTCGTCGCATTAATGGGGTAGTGGTTGGGTCGTTGCCATCTTCGAGTAGAAGCTCGACCCACCGGGGGTTCTATTCCCCCTTAATGCACTTGGTTATCGCCTGTTCCACTCCTTTTATTTGCGCTGTTCGGAAGCGCCGTTGTTGAGGACCCCCTCAAGCTTCAATCGAGGTTTTCTATGCTTCACAATGATCACAAGAAGCGCTACGACCTGATACTTCCATTTATGATCCATGGGATCCCTCGTCCGACAACTTATATGACACTACAGTCGTTGAAGAATAGCCCGGTAGTAAGTACCAGTAGATGGTAATTTTGCGATAAAGAATTTTGAATTCTGTCTCGCGTTATTCCAGTGGTCTATGCGTATGTGTTCCTTGAGTCCCTCTCTACCCATCTCGTGCTCCTGCCTCGGTTCGTTCGTTCGATTTTGTTCGGTGGCTTCCTCTGTCGAACGCATCCTCCAACCCTTAGATATAACTGATATCTTACGCCCTGTACCCGCGATTCTGACAGCAGTCTCTCTCAGTCACGGAAGGCGAAAAATCTAAATCATCGGACTAGTGTCTTCGACGCTCTACTAGGAGTGCGACGGATAATGAATTTTCAGATGGCGGAGCAGTAAGAGATCACTCATTTGCCAGAGTTAGAAAGACACGAACTACCGACTCGAATAACAGTAGTTAGTACCAAGGAGAATGAACGAAAAAGGTATACTATATATTGTGATATAACACACATCTGATACAAAACTAGAAGGTATAGAACACAAGGCTGGTATAGTACACGAGTCGTCAAAAGTACATAATGAGAGTAATCCCAAAACTAAAAGACTAAAATACATGGGGTAGGTACGCCGCCACGCGCGCCCTACGTAGTAGGACCAACAATTCCAAAAAATTTGTATTTAAAGTGATGTTGAGCAAAATTGAAATCAGAAAGACGTCGCTCTCATCCGCATGACAGCACCCAACAGCTCCGAGGTCATAATCGGCGGAGTCGGGCTGTTTGATTTCCTGTAGGTCAATCGTCAGTCATACATTTCGTCAGATCGTTAGAAGATATCAAAATTTAAAAATATGTCCTATGGGTGAAAGGAAACGTTGAACGACTCACAAAACTCTCGCAACGCTCTTCCCAACGGCCCACTTGTACTTCTTCTCCTCACCAGGGCCGTTGCTACTACTACCAGCAACCTCGTCCCTCCTAAACACCATAACAAGCACTACATTCTCATCTCTCCCATTAACAAACCGCGCCTCAACCAACCTCGTCTCCTCCTCCTTATCCTCCCTAACCTCTTTAATGAGCTCCTCGACACGCGCTTCCGAGGCAGGGCACTTGGAACGCGGACGGCTTTTGGTGTAACTTGGAAGGGGAGTCTCGGAGAATGGATTTAGTGTCGGGGTGTCGCCATTGGCGGTGCTGTGATTGCGATTATGATGCCCATTAGAAGACTTCATACCCGAATCTCTGGGTCCAACACCCCCAGCTGCAGCCACGGTCGTATCAAACACATACACAACCTTCCCACTCCCATTCCCACTACCCATACTACGCCTCTCTGCTCGCGTTCTAAGTGGTGGAGTCGGTGAAGTCTGCGCGTCCTTCCATAGGTTGTGAACGAGGGACTCGAGGTATTTGATGTGGAAGGCGCGTGTAAGGTGGTGGTAGCGTCTGTCGTCGATTTGGCTCTCTGTTGGATGACAAAGTTAGATCGGAGAGACGAATGGACGGCCGAGCAATAGATCGTAATGAGAGTGAAGAAATGGGACCACTTCGAAGGACGAGCATGATGGAGAGCACGAGAGAACGAGAGAAGACAGGAGAAATGTTCGACCACCGAGCGACCAATGTGGAAGAAGGGATCGAGCAATGGGGGAAGAGAGTCTGTACGTCTACATGTGAAACGTAAAACGGGCGAATAACATATCAAGACAAATTAGACGGCCGAAAGTACACAGCTGAGTTGTGAAAGCTCAAGGAAAACCCACCGATATACGTATGCCGCATAACCCTGCACTCTCCACGATGCCTCAACTCCCAATCCACCTTCTGACACCACGTCGAGCAGTACACGACGAGATGACATACCGAACAGGTCCGCGACTCGTCTTCTTGTTCTTGCTGCTTCTGCGTCGCAGCCGGCTTCTCTTTCCTCTTCTCGACAGGACACGCCGCATGTTGATGCTGCAAAAAAAAAAATCTCGACCGCTGGAAAGGGCCCCAAATTAAACCTCGACTCACCAGAAAGTTATCGCACATCAAAACTCGCGCAGACTTCAACGCTGCAACCCTCAACGGCATATCACCCACAAGCTTCTCCCAGCTCTCCCCTCCACCTCCCAGCTCGACTTTCTTCTTATTCATACCTGCACGGA
Source organism: Coprinopsis strossmayeri (assembly GCA_900156845.1). Lineage (NCBI taxonomy): Eukaryota > Fungi > Basidiomycota > Agaricomycetes > Agaricales > Psathyrellaceae > Coprinopsis > Coprinopsis strossmayeri. The sequence goes on along the minus strand of FTPT01000166.1, from coordinate 6,723 downwards.
GCTCGGCTCCCCTCTTCCTTTCCCATGCCCTATTTTCACCGTTCCCACCATATAGCACCTCGTACATTGCCCGGAGTGTTTTTGGGTGCCATGAATACGCGTAAAGCTGGTCCACCAACACTTTCGTCGTCCCGATCTTCTCCATGCCGAGTCCGATTCCCAGAAATGGTGTGTCCACGAGGGAACCAACAAAGGTCCCAAAGGTCCCTGCCGCAACCGCCTCCGAAAAACACGCTACCGAGTCTCCACTCGCCTCAGAGCACGCGAAGAAGAGCTGGGAGGACAAAAGGAGAGATTGTGATGGTTTGAAGCGCTTCGAGGTGGAAGCGAGGGCGCTTGCGGCGCGCGAGATGTAGTTTTGTTTGAAGAGGGTGCGGTGGATGAGTCTCAGGGAGGGTGGCGGGTGGGTTTTGTTTTGGAGGAGACAGGATCCGATGAGGATGAGCTGGCTGAAGGTGTTGAGCCCGAGCGAGAGAGTGAACCTGCTGTTGGTTTCGTAGGGTACGGTGTTGGCCAAAATGAACGAAGCGACCTCGGCATGCCGTTCTACAAACGCCTCACAGAACGGCTTTAGATACGCAGAAGGGGAAGACAACAAGACGTTGGTTGTGACTTGCGTGGCTTGAGGAGAGGCGAAGCATCCCATCATAGTTTCGATGAGGTTCCCGTGTCCTTCGAGGTCCATGAAGAGCCGGCCCTGGCTAATCGGGTCGCGCATTGTCCAGATGGAGAGGAGAACGTCTTCGAAGACTCTGTAGGTTTTGTTTGGGGATATAGAAGGCTGAAACACCCGATCTGAAAGCCTCTTATCAAGCCTCGTCAACGCACGGGTGACATACGATATGGTCTCCACTATCACCCCCGTCCCATCGGGTGCAAGTACCGGTGCCCACCAGATCAAGCACACCATCCATTTCACAAGGTCATCGTACACATCCAAGATGAGGAGCACGGTTTGTTCGCCAAGGGAAGGCCGCGCTTTGAGGAGATCGCTGCATCCGATGCATCGTGTGAGGCATGTGAGAGCCGTCGCGAGAAGGTCGAATTGATATTCGATGTCGATATCCGTGCGTTCGTATTCAATTTCAAAGTTCTCAACCCAGTGTGAACGTGATCTAGGCGAATGGCGTAGATGTGGAGGTGGGGGTAGGAAGAGAGGTTCCTGCTTGAAATGGACAAGAGTGGCTTCGAGAGCGGGGATATTATATGTATCTTTGTCGATTGCTTGGGCCAGGTCCCGCACCGATTCCAAGATTCCATCCTTGGCGGATCGGATGAGCTAGCGTGTGCAAACCAGAGTCCCAATGGGGTGTAGATTGTACGGTCGATTTTGGATTTCAACCACCAGGATAGAATACACATTAGTGGTTAGTATTTTGGCTATTCGGCGGGCAGATGTGGCATACGGAGGGGGATATTGTGTTAGGGGTAAACTTGGAGTTATCGCTCTTCGACATCACTTGGACCCACTATGTGCCAATTGTAAACATCTACAGTTTAACCTTGCAATTTCGGCGAGGATGAAGAAACTGAGCAGCCAGAGAGTCGCGGGAGGGTGGCAGACTGTAGACAGCATCCCCGCCGCGCGTGCGCTTACTACAGCTCGGGAGCGGGTGTTTGGCTTTACCCTCCGAAAAACACTCACATACGGCATTGGGGGTTGACGGTTACGGACAGCCACGAGAAAGCTGGAGCAGGAAACACTGACGAAAGGAAGACTGGCCTTATTTCGAGGTAAGAGTAAGTAGCGGCCAACCGCAAAGTGACCCAGTATCCAATTTATTTTCAAAGGCTAGTAAACCGAAACTTAACGAGCACTCAGCCATACAAGATACTGCGATTTCACGGAGGGCATGGGAACGTGTGGGAAATTACCTTACCAATGCACAGCAAGTAGGAGACGGAGGTGACATAGCAGCGTCGGAAGTAATTTTCAAATAAGAAGTGCGGTCAAATAATATGTTCTGATCTACAATGCAGCAGCAGACTAACATATTTTACCCTGAATGAATAGATGGGTAATTTTGGGCGAAAAACTGCAGACAACAGGTAAGGAGTATCACGAGAAATAAAAAGTTGACCTATGGCAGGCACGTAATGCATTAAGGGGGAATCGAACCCCCGGCGGGTCGAGCTTAAACTCGAATGGCAACGACCCAGGTTACCACTACCCCATTAATGCGATGTTATCATTAGCCAGCGGGTTCTTAGAGCCTTTCAATGTAGACAATTCAAAACTCAGTCCAATTTCCAAATGGCAATTCAATAACGATATAAATACTAGCAAATCCTGCTATGTAATCTTTTCTAGAGTTAGACGACCAATTGATACATGTCCTGCCCAAACCCTGCCACTGGGGAGCTGTTCAAGGTGAATTTATGCGCATTCAGCTGGAACGTTCCTATCGTCAGTGAAGCTCCTAGCGTTCAGACCAAGACCTCTGCTAGCGAACGCCTTCCAGAGCAAGCACTTGTTGACTCCACCGTATCGGTTAGCGTCGGCTTGGATCCAGGCATCTCGAGCGGCAACGACTGAACGAATAGATAAGTAATAAGAAATAAGACGTTGCAAAGTAGAGCTTGAGAGACGTACAAGTGGGATTGCAAGGCTGCAAAGCCAAAGCATCGAGGAAGAGATGGAGGTATACGATGTTTCCTTCTGCACCATCGGGGTTGGTGCGCGCGGCGGGCGACCAGCCGTATTGACCGACTAGGGCTGCGTAGACGTTGTGGAGAATGTTGGCCCAGATTTCTCCGATTCCTAGATGAGACGGTCAGATTGTTTACGACATATACGTGCGGGGACTTGACGTACTATGGACGGAAGATTGTCCACGAGCGGAAGCGTAGGTCTGAGGATTGGTGACACTGGGGTATATTCGTCAGTAAACCCGATATTGAGTGTAGTTAATAGCTTAGGGAACTCACGCGGAAGTAGAGTAAGGACGAGTTCGGATGCCACCAGGATTATTGGTGACATAACCGGCTAAAGCATAGTCCAAGACTGCCTCAGTCTGTTGTGCCCAGCTATAACGCAAAACCAGAGGTTATTAGCGTCCAGCGGTTGTGAAAAGGAACTAGACACTAACTTTGCGAGAGCATCGGACCATCCCTCACCCAGCCCACCGGACTCGGTAGTCTGCAAGCACGTTGCGGTTCCACCACCAGTCAGACGATTCGAGATACCGTGTGTGACTTCGTGAACAACGATGTCGTTCTGAAGCGAACCATCCCGATTTGGCTAACACCAGCACAGTTAATACACCAAACAGAGAGACGATTCAATTGTTACAACTCACGGTAGTAGAAGTCCAGATGTACATCCTGCATCGTCCGGATTGACCACTGGAAGGAGGTTCCATATCAGATACCTATTCAAGCGAGAAAAACTAAGACGAGAGAAGAGAACGAACTCAGGAGGGGTAGCAAAGTTAGCGTTGTTCGTCCCAGAGCTGTCCTGGACACTGATTGTCACGCGATCATTTCCCCGTCCGCCCTTTCCAAAGTTGTCGTTCTGGAAGTTGAACGCGCTCTCGGTAAACCCGTATCGATAGGTGAAGTCGTGGATCGAGTTGACGATATAGAACGCGTTGGTACGGGCAGCGTCAACGTTGGATGGGACCGAGGGTGCGAGACGGTCGTTGTAAGCGTAGTCAAACCCTGCGGGGGACTGGATGGTTAGGTTGGTTTGAGTGCCTTTGAACGCGACGACGTTGTTCCCACTGCATTTAACTTAGCTCTTGACGGAAGGCTAGAAACGAATGGGGGAAGACCTACGATGTATCCAGAAGGCTCTGGCCAGCAGTGTGCCAGCCTCGAGGGGAAGAAAGGGAATCAAAGGGATCGGTCAGGAGCTCTGTTCCATCTGGTAAAGCTTGCTTATCAATCGGAACGACGCGATACTAAGGCAAAAAAATACAATTCGTTAGTCAGGGATGCAACACAAGGTCAAGCGGCTTAACTTACATCGACATCTGCAGTAAAATCGGCCACGGACAGCAGATCCCCGCTCTGGGCGTCAATATAGGCTTCGTACCAGGTGTTGTCCTCGACATTCTCGATCTGTGCGGCGTAGACCAAAGACGCTGATCCGTCAGGGCGAGCGAGATATTCGAGTCGCGTGGGATGGCCATTGTACTTCCCATCCAAAGCTTCTTCAACAGCGGGGATGAATTCGTTGACGTCGATCGAAGGAGTGGAAGGGGCAATATCGGCTAGATACGAGAATGGGTGACAGTCCATCATAGCGCGGAGAACCATTCAAATGATACTAACTGGGCTTAACGAACGAAGAACCAAACGAAACGACCTTGTTGTCCTTGAAGGCTACGTTGGCGACAGCGTTCGCGAATGGAATGTCGTCCTAAATCGTATATATAACGGTTAGTTGACTGATCCTCATAAATAAATGTAACTTGGACGTACGTGGGTCTGTCTCAAATAAGCATGTCGCGTGTTATCTGACGAGAACCCGCTTCCGTATGTGACGACGGAAGCATCGACATCAAGTTTGGTCGCTACAAACTCTCTAGCTTGAGACCCCAAGTCGTCTGTGAAGCTCGGAGGCTGCTCAATCCCTTCTCCGAATGTCTGTGCAGATTTTTATTAGCATTTTAATGCCTAACCACCGAATGGGTTGATACACACCTCGAAAGACGAAACAGGATGGAAGGTCTCAAATTGGAGACCTCTTCGTCCAACACGCTTGATTTGCCTGGTGTGAGTTCTTTCGTACTCGGCATCGACGTTGGCGGGGGCAGCACTTGTCGTTGAGACACATGCAATAGCAAGGAGAATAGCAGAAAGCAAGGCTTGCATGCGCGCCATGGTAGCGAGATGGAATATGGTATGGTATCCCACGTCCTGTTAAACTCCTTCCCACTCGCGCGCTTTTAAACTTCCCTCCCCCGTCTCCGTTCCCTCGCCCCTAACTGGATGGATTGACAGATTCCGAAACCGAGTAATGTCAGACCGAATTGGTCATTCAGTGCCCAACTGCCGCGCAGTGCTTCTTTGCGTGGAGAACACTCGTTATGGCAACATGGTTACCTTCCGCGCCCACGAAGCTCTCAAGTCCACATATGGCGCTCCTATCGCCAAGCCTACGAGAGCGCATTGTCATCGTTTTAATCACACGCAACAGATTCAGATGGCTCATGAAGTCGTGATCTTTATGAGTCTTTATGTAGCTCAGCTGTCTCCCCCTAGCTGCCCCTAGTCGACACATCAAATGGAACCAAACTCTCGAAAGAGCATCTAAAAATAGACCATCATGAACATGTTATCAGTGGAAGGCACAGAGGTTCTTTATCCGGTCCGACCCCACGTTGCAAGGCAAGCTTCGTGGAGTGCGACCAACACCCCGGGGAAGTGCGATTTTGGACTCTGCCGTCCCTAAAAATGGCCTAAGCGCCCAGTCCTCATGTCTCAACTGAGGTTGTGAGAGCACAGCTAACTGACTGATCGAGAAGCCAGGTGTACACGCGTTGAATCGTATGGTATCACATCTTGTGCTGTACTGTTCCATGAACAAGTCATTTGACGAACAATCGCGTCATGTACAACCTTTCATAATACCATACCAACCAATCATCGATCAACCTGGATAATCAATCCTAAGCACAGAAAATGCCTCTCCCCCAGCATTGTTGAGTCTTTCCATCAAAGTAGAGACCATCTGGTAAACTCACTGGTAAGGCGATAGAGTACATAAACACTCAGAGACAATCCGACATCGCAACATAGTGGAAGAAGTGCAAAGCTAGATACGTCTAAATGATGATGTTCGAATTTGGAGTTCGGGATAAGGCTGAGGGAAAGGAAGGACGGTATCGGGGCATGGCACTGTCAGCGATTTAACAGCGATCCATCACGAGGATCAGAAACGGGTTTCCGTTGCAATTCGAATTTCTGACCATCAGATAAGATCGTGTATTGATAAGTGGAGGCTTACAATTGCGTTGCAGAATAAACCGGACATCTTCCATCATCTGAGTATTGCTCACCTGGCGGAGCGCCTAGGGTAGCACATGGTTCAAGTCCCAAGGAGAACCTCGTGAGTTACTAGAAGAGAGGGATAAGGACGAAGGACATTTGAACTTAAAGATAAGAAATATCACTCCACGCGCTCGTGAGTACTCCCATGCAATAGGCCCGGGCTTCAAGGGTACGCGCAATACGATTCTGATCAAAGAAGCTCAGACTCGCGTATGGTCATAGATGGTCGTACATACTGCTACATATGAATCCACATGACTGCTAGTGGCAGGTGGAAATCAATTGCTATCCAGTGCCTTATGGATTGCGTTGTATAACCGAACGAGAATAGGCACAATGTCAAATGATATTGTGGTCTGTAGCGTACTGCTGCTAAGATTGCGTATGCGCGGCAGGGCGTGTTGTGAACATGTGTAACGGTATTACGCGCGTGTACTTACTCGTCAGCGTTGAACGAGCGCCAGTTCATCAAACTGAGGATATTAAGAGCAGTTAAGAGCTCACCTTTGTATTCGAAGGTGATGCTTCTGTATTGATGTTTACGCCTGTACCGTATCTAGTCCTTTGCCAGCGACGACCAAGGTCGCGTTGTCTGTTCTTAACGCCTCTGAGGGATCTCTTATGCAACACCCGTAACCGAGATTCTGGAGTACAACGCACCACAGGCAAAGCCTGATATCGCCCCGGGATTTAGATACCGATATATCAAGGAAATCAATTAAAATA
>FTPT01000232.1:0-30856 GCA_900156845.1 Coprinopsis strossmayeri | reverse complement strand
CCATTGCCTGATCATCTTTATTACTCCATACTGTTTGATCTTCTTCTGCTTTCCTTAATTCCACTTGATATACTGCTGTAGCAGCAGCTGTGGGAGTGGGAGTGGCAGGAAGCAGTGAAGGAAGATCTTTCAACTTCTCATCTCCATTGGCATAACTCCAAAGTCCTTGGAATCAGAGATATGCTGTCATCTTTGGAGCCCACTCAATATAGTTGGTTCTATCAAAAACAGGGACAAGAGTGACAAGAGAAATAAACATTTTTTGTTTTTTGATGAGATCTATAAAAAGATCTATCAATTTCATTTTCCATCAAAGATGCAGCTTGGCAGTGCTTCTTCGACTCTTTATGGTAGCAGCCATAAATAGTGCTTATCCATTAAGACAATAAGCTGATAACCTTTTTCCAGGAATGCTGCTTGGAAGTGCAATCCAGCATAGTTTCTCCATAGAGAAATGTTTGCTTAGAGTGCCACCATAATAGTGCTCTCTATGGAATGTGGAGTGCTGCCATTGCCAGCACTCTCCATTAGGCTAACAGGGCTTATAACCTGTTGAACAACACTGTCTTGCACAGTGGCAAAGACTATCAACTTACTGTAGGATTAGTGGTGAGACTTAGTGACTATGCTAAAACTTCAGGAATAGATTGTATATTTCTACTCTAATATGAGCCCCTTATATACATTTCAGAGGTGACAAACAATCCTAATAAGGTCACCTCACATACCAAACAAATGTATGTAAGTATAGTCAAGGGTATGACATAGGCATGGAACAGAGTCCATTTACTGGAATGGAGCGAACTTTATATTTATAGTCCAACACTCTGATGCTGGTCCATTGAGGATATTGGGACAAGCCACATCCTTTTGATCTGAAGTTGGATGCTTATCTGTGTTGGGATGAGCCAATGGCATGCTTGGATGTCCTGTCCTTAAACTAATAGCCATGGATCATATATGAGTGTGATGGTTGATTAATTATTATAGCAAAGTACAAAGGCCTGAAGCAAGTTGGGATTGTTCAACATCTCTACAGATCCAAGTTTATAAATAGTCAACAACCAGTCCAAAGCAAGTTGGAAGCAAAGTTAAAACCAAGTTGCATGGTGATACAATGGTTTGGTATAATCCTTCATATTAGCAACAATAACAGTACTCCATATAATGTACCTTTTGAGGGAACCTCAGACCTCAGGTCTGACATTCCTTCCCATCCATCCCCATGCTGTTAACCTTGGAACATCTCTGTTCCTCCATACTCTAGGACCACCCATCTTTTTAACTTTCATGACACAGGGTCTTCTGCTCATGCCTGATTCAAATAAACACACAGACACATCACTATCCTATCTATGGCTCCCTCTCACAGCTGTCATTCATGCTCTTCCTTTCACAAAACCTTCCTTTACAATAATGATTGTTGCCCCCAACCCACATTGGGAAGTTCAATGACATCCTACACTCAGCAGCCTCGAAGTATACTCCCTCAAATCAATTTAACTTTGTCTTATATCCTCCGAAGGCTCGCAGTTCCCGCTCTACTCCATTTAGGCTCAACGGGGCTATAATTGGAAAACTACTCCTCTGTGAACCTCTGGGAGTCAGTTAGGCTGGCTTGTTGTCCACTGCGGGCATGTTGAGAGGACCCCACCCGACCTCACTCTGTCCATGTCCTTTAATTGGGTTTCGAATTTCTATCACTCGACCACCTGTGAGAACTCTAAAGCTCGAATATTGGTCAAAGCCCTTTCAGCCTCCTCCAAGCTCCAGCATCCTATACCTGATAACCAACTTGTTCTGATTGATGAGTACTCTATCAGCGTCCCTTTGTTTCTGGAGCACAACCCCTGTAGGACACAACTAGTCGCGCACTTCAGAAACGGGGCTACTCCAGCTTTTGAGCATGTTCCGGAAGTGGGTGAACATGCAAAGAAGAATCAAGATGACCCATGCGGGCAGGCTCAGACTCAAACCACTTGTTGAAGTGCTTTCCTGTCCATAACCCCTTCAAGATTCCAGTTGATACTCTGGGTGCTCTGTCTCGATAAACCTGAAAGGGCCATACGCTCCTATTTGCTCCGAACGGGTTGGAATCAGATATAGGGTGCTACGAGATTTGCCTCGATTATCTGCAACTCGTATAGATGGATAGGGGGAAGGATCGCTTTGGCTTCCAGAACGTTTCGCAAGGCATCAGTCTCAGGACTCTCGCAATATGCAAAGGTACAGTTGTTCCAGGACCAGACACCAAGTAAAAAGGCCTTCACGCGCACATTTTCTGGTCAAGAATTGCTGTTGAATTGGCCTGCTACGACGGCATTCAAATATTCATAGTCCACTCATTCCCACTGGACCTGGTCATTCGGGATTGGTGTCCTGTGCGTTCTGTAGATGTTTTGAGATATGCTCGCAAACTGTGGGTTCAAAGCCCACTAACAGCTTCACGGTGCCACCCCACATGGTTTTCGGACAGCCAAAGAAAGTTACAGCCGTCAATGCCGTCGCTATGAGAGAGGATACACTGAGGTCTGTAAGAGATGCACATAGGCCAAACGCACTGGCAGGGGTGAAGGCACTATATGTCGTAGATGATCATTCCGTCGAAGGGAGAGCTGAGATAGTTACCGAGCAGACGCAATCTCTCCCCCTATCCTCAGCTTGAGGCAAGCTGCAGATGGATGCAGTCTTGCGATGGGTGACCAACCACACACGGATAAATTCCTATCCTCCGCAACTTCCATCAATCCTTGCAAATCCCAATAGTCAGGGCAGGCCCCATGTACTAGTAAAGGTGGGAGCACAACTACAGAGGGGTTTCTATAGGCCTTCGCTTACTTACCATCGATATCGTATCTTTTTACCTCGAAAAACAATGAGCCAGATATTGTCACCCAGTCAATGATCGCAGCGCATACTGCATGTGTTTGGGGCATGTTGGCCCGCTCATTATCCTTCGCGAATGATGTATAATAAACGTAGTAGGCTAGATGTATAGGTACTATATTATCATAAGATGGGCCTATACTAATAGACTCTAGCCATTCCTCCTCTAAAATCTCGAATCATTCAACGGTGTACCAGAAAGACCCATCCCTTCAGAAATGATTCACCATCCCATACTTGAAATACCTATACGGTTGTCTCGGATTGCGATCCAAAAGGTCCACAGCATCTTCAGGTATGGGCTCTTTGATCTTATGCCTAGATCAAAAACAAAGTTAGCCTCAAGTCGCCATGACCAGTAAATTGAAAGTATGCACTGATATTGCAAATGATCTCTCGCTTCGTTGCCGCGCAGCTCTTTCCTACAGTGCGCGCAGACCAAGTCCTGCACCATATATCCCAAATCCTTCGTGCGAGTCGAATCTTCTTTACACTTGACCACTTCTTCCCACATCCTTCCGCGTATAGCACCAGCGAAACCGTCGTCGAGCTTGACAACATTGTCATGGCCATAATCATCCGTCTTTGAAGTTAGAAAATCAAAAGGTCAATGAGTAAGTAAGCATGCATTCACCATAACAATAACAAGGAAGACGCACCAGAACATGCCGCCAAGTAAGCATTAGTCTGCCCCCAGATCCAAACCTCCAAGGACCAGGCCTGGAGCAATCCTTGCACTCGAAAATCGCATCTTCCTCGTCCAACTCCGTAAATGTAACCGTCTTCGGATTATGCTTGAATTTGGTCAAAAATTTGACTGCTCTAGCGGCAGCCCGCACATTGAATACAATGCTCCCCGACGCATTCCATGGGAGTTCTTCCGTCGTCTTCACGAAGCTCTCAACATCATAACTCTGCTTGTTTGTGTAGGACTTCGCTTTGCCACCTATCGCACATCTATGGACCAAGGTTTGGACGTAGTCGAAATGGCGATCACAGTTCTTGCACTTGAATATCGCAACGGCCAAATCGAGGAATGATTCGTCCGTAACGGGAATTGGAAACTTGGGGTCCATTGCGTTTACTTGTTCTTTACAGCTCTCCAGTAGCAGCAGTTTCGCATTTGCGATCCATCTCTTCGACATCCCCGGCAACATATCCAGTAACCATTGGAAGTCCGAGAGCTTCAGCTGGCGGGTGGGCGCTGTAAGACTTAGGAAATCTTGGACCTCCGGGGAGGCGAAGATATCGGCTGCAGGAGGGACGATATCATTAATGGGTTGCAGCTTCATGTAAGACGCACGAAGCTCAAGTATGAGTTGATATCGGGAAGTAAGATTTTCGCAGTGCTGTGCCATGACTCGTGCTTTCCGGTGGTATTCAACTAGAACCAGGACCTGCTCTTCCGCATTATTCCATGCTATCATGATAAAACAACCTATCAGTCTCAACCCTTTTCGATCCATATTCACTCACCGCGAGTTGTAAAATCTTTCGAAATGAACTGTTTCATCACGGTCTCCCCCCAAAACGCCTCGTTTCCACGCAGTTGCTCTACCTCTGCTGCGGAAGTAAGGTTCTTCAGTTTCTCCAGAACCCTGTGGGACGACGTATGTGCATTAGTTTACGCGTAGAGCCGATATACGGTAGAGTGATCACTTACTGAGCTTTACGCCCTTTCTTCTCCTTAAGAATGCCCTGCAACCTTCGCTGTTCCCTCGCTTTCTCCCATGCCTTGCACTTATCAGCATCCTTCGTTTGGGAGGCCAGCTTTTGGAGCTCCAGCTTAACCCAGGTCCTCTGCTCGTCTACCTTTGTAAACGAATCATACTTCGCCTTCAGCCTTTTATATGTGGCCGTGTGATAGTAAGTAACACGGTTATCTTTCCCTCGTCCTGATGGTTTATGTTTTAGTTTAGAGATGTATATGAATATAACGTAGCAGCAACATGCCTTTCGTGATGTGAAAGCTTCCGATATAAGGTCCAAAGTCGGTCCCTCCAATGCGACAACCTCCGTAATGGTGATTACTATGGGTGGTGAACCTGAAATAACGAAAAGGCGATAAGTTCCATCTAGTTATGAGAATGTGGTTCAAAAACGCAGGTTACTTACTCCTTCTTCAAACAGGGACTGCAACCCCGTACTCTGGTCTCCCAGACGATTGTTTGCTCGGCAATATTCTTCATGCAAAACTAAGTCAAAAACAGGTAGTAAGTAAACGAATAACATAAGCCTGAAATTCGAGGAGAGTTGAACGCTAAATTTCAATGCATACCTGACACTGCTTGCCAAACGCCAATTCAGCCCAGGCAAGTAGACTCATATCGTTTGGACAAGCAGGCAAGCCCGGTTCACGAGCGAGCGCCGCTGCCCAAATCTTCTCTGTTTGATCTTTGTCCCTCAGGAAACTTCGTAGGGATTTGCTGGTTCTGGAGAGCTGCAGAAGATCTCCTGGATCCAGATGCCACATTATCTATATATTCGTAGAGAGTTACGGTCATAATCAAAATCGTAGTCGAGCGGTGCGAGTTGCAGGTGCATAAAAACAACGGTTAACTCACTTCATACCAAATGTCAACCGGCAAAGCGGCATTCGATGCTTCCCCGGTTCCTTTCTTCGCTTTAAGGCGCTTTACAGGGCGAGCATCCGCGTCCATGTCTCCAGCGACCGCGGGCTTTGCTGTCCCTTTCGCCTTCCCTTTTGATGCCGACATCGAGGCTTTCGATTTGGACTGAGCTTTTGCCTTGGTTGTCGCTCGTTTGCGCTTTCGGCTCCCGACATTCCTGTTCTCGCTGGGGTCTTCTGCAGCATCAATGTTAATATCCTCATATTCGTCGGAGCTATCGTTCGGCTCCTCGTCTTCGTGGTTGCTACCTTGAGAGGCCTCAGCAGCCGCTTGTTTCTCTTTCTCCTTCGCCTGCAGGCGATTCGATGCTCGGGCCATTGTCGTCGTTCGAGTTCAAGTCAGGATGGTTCAACTTGTAGAGACGCGTCGCAAAACGAACTTATACCACTAAATTAGCTAATTGATCCGAACTTCTCACAATTCCCTTTTACCCTTTTGGAGCATACCAGCCACCCCATTGTTCCTTTGTCCCAGAAAATAGTCCAAATAAGGAGGACAATGCGACAGCGACAAGTAAAACGCGTGGAATAACGTGTCGCATACCTTTTTATGGGCATAGAATACCCATCGACTCGTCTAGACCCTATGCCCATGGTGGCCTTCGAAATTCGCGATCGGCGGAACCCAGGGGTTGTAGGAATACATCAAGTTTAGCGCCCCTTCAGTCTTAAGAGAGAGGTTGTTATGGTAGGGGTGTACACACGCCACTAAGGCACATGGAACGTGGGATGGCAGGCTGTCGCCTATCAATGATTTCGAGGATGTCCAGATGTGTTGCGAAGCTGATTGGATCAGTCAGCCCCCAGTATTCAGTTATATTTTGAGACAACGCTCCAGGGGCAGAAGATATAGGTTGCCGTCGAAGCCTGATATTCCTCTCTGGTGTGAATGAAGTGTAGTTCTGAGGCCTTGAGATGCAAAACGGTTTGACATATCCATCTGCGAAGCTCACCGTCTTCTTGGAATTCTCCCGCTAAGCTTATTATGATGATCTTCTTCAGTTTTTAAGGAGTCTCTTAGCTGATGGTACTGCCTCTTCCCACCTACCTCTCGTCTACCTCGTATGCTTGACATCTACTTGCATGCCTTAGCCCATTGTACAGTGATAGAGTCCAATGACTCTGAAGGTGTTGCAAATCTCTACTATGTCTTTTTCATGGCGGCATTTATCAGCTTCCTGAACGGCATGCTTACCATCTTGACGTTTGTGGCTCTACCTCTGGCTCAGTCGTTCGTCTGAAAGCATGAATACCCATTTGACGAAGATGCAAGCACCTGTGGCTCCTTCTTTCATGTTCAAGATATGATTGTTGATGATTCGAGCTCATCTTAAGGATCCATTGGTGTCTGGGAGTCTGGTGATGTTCTCGCTTATCAGTTCCAGTCAAATGTAAGACATCCAGACATAACACAAAATTGCGTAGGAATATCATGTTAAAAGCCCCAACAGGTGGATGAGAAAAGCAGTCTTCCGCGTAGGGAGGGACATAAAAAAACCGCAGCTGTTGTCTACTAGCAATGATCGAGACGGTCTGGCTTTCCTGATGTCAACATTTGAATATGAAATTGGACTTCCTCCTGATCATGGTCGCTATCCATACCTTCATTGTCAATGATGCATACTAAGTTATCATAAATCTCTGATTCAGTGTCAGCTTCATCGCTACAGCCTGGTTGTCCGTGAGAACCCTCGTGGGTCCCCCAAACTCCTCCATTGTGGATAATCCGTAGGTGAAAGTGAAAATCTCAGTCCAAGCGTTAATTGAATCCACTGGGTGTTTAACCACATGATATACCCGCCTCCCCTCTTGCCTCCATCCGAAGATCCGTATGACAGACTCCGCACGTCGGACACATGTGGTATAAGCAATGTCGATGGTAAATCTTGTAGATCTAGGCCTAGTCAACGCTCAACATTTGGTAGCCGCTGATAATGATGTATCTTGTTCTTGAGTCCGATCCCTATCTCTAGTGAAGTGATTGCAATCGTATAGTTAAATATGGCTTTCTGACATTGGAGAGATCCAACGGCTTCCCTCTTTTACATGGCAGCTTCACCAGACTCTTTCCTCGCATACAACTTCGCAGTTGTAGGGATCGAAGGTCTCTTTACAGGGATTTTTATCGTTATTAATCTAGCGGCTCTTGTTCTACTCATCACTCGCATGCAGAAATGCCTTCAGAATGCCGGTCATCCCCATAGACGATTGCAACAAGTCTGGAGCTATCTGAAGCTCCCTATCATTCCTGGAGGTGTCTATCTTCTGCTCACAGTAACTGCAGTGAGTGGGCTTCCCTTTCTCAGCATTAACCATGCACAGTCTGTTGTGCAGGACTTATTTCTCTCCTTGATGCTCATTAGCATTGGGTGTGCACCTTGTATCGGGGGCTCCAGGCAGTATTGATATTGGGTAAAGGATCTAGGAGCGAGGCAGTAGCTTTCTTTAAGGACCTCTCTGAGCCGACAGCAGCAGCCATGGTATTTCTCCTATTAGGATCTATACCAGTGGCGGATATGCTATTGATTTGGAGACTTTGGATCATCTCAAATCGTACCAAAGTTGCAATCATCTTCCCAATCTTCGGATCCACGGGATGTGCAGGTAATCTACGTCACTGGAGTCTATGATTACCTCCTAACGTTTATTGTCCGCCTTTCGTTTTTATTAGCTATAGGGATAAAAATCGCAGTCTTCACTGTATCTGCTAGAGGTGGCCCAAGGAAGTTTGACATCTGGTCTTTAGATATATTCTATTGGGTCATCACATGCATCGTAATCACTGCCTGGCAAGTGTCTTTGTTTCTCGCGACTACTGGCACATACTTATAGTCGGCATTACTAGTGTCAGCCTCTACTGCTCTGTCATGATCATCTTCTACATCTGGAAACCCAATCTAACGACTCGGGAACATACAAGGATGAGCATGAATGTATGTTCCCTATGTACTCCACGTCATTTGTTTGGATATACTGATGCTCCTCTCCTTTAGCCGGTAATCGTTGTCCTAGTCGAGAGCGCCGCCCTACATACGTCAGTGCCATTATTTATATCATTCATTGACCAGCTCACCATTCCTTCCAGACTGTGGACGATATTCTGTCTCGTAGCTTATCAAACCCGGTCAGGCCTTTCCTGTGTGGCCATCAACAACGGACCAGCCGTATGCGGAATCGCCTTCATGCTGATTACTGCTCGAATTGCACTTAAACGCGACGTCGGTCCAGAAATGTCCTTGGAGGAGTTTGTGTGTGCTACGAACACTAACATAACTGACAGGGACAAACGTGAACGATTCCACTTCTCGGGGGGAGAAGAGCGTTTCAGCAGTGAGAACACAGATGCGTTCACTGACCTGTCACGGGACATAGACACCTCTACCATAGGAGCCTCTCCTTCGCAGTTCGAATCGACAACTTCTTCTGTGGCGGGCACTGACCTGTCACGGTTAAGTGGAGGAGGTCCATAACGGATGACATGAAAAACATGTATTTCGATCTGTCGACAGTAACGCTTTCCCTTGTCCACTTATATACAAGTACACGCTCATCAGATAATGAAACCAAAATAAGAGAGAAACGCCCGAAAGCCAACGCGAAAGTCAGTGGTAAAGTGGTTAAGAGATTTCCAAATTGATAATATCAATGTAAGAATGGTTTACGAGTGCTTGAACATGTGCTACGGAAGCCACCTCAAGGCCGGCTAGTACCAGACCGCATCTCCTTACTGCAGATCTGGAGAGAGCGCATTATAGATTGGACACAGGTCCAGCCATTCCTGCTTGATGGTCTGTGCCATAGGTCCTGACCTCTGCTCGGATGGGGCTTCAGCAAATACTACCGCTAATCCTGCTTCAAGATGCCAATCTGTAACACATATAATTAAACGCAATGGCGCGGCAGTAAAGAGTGACGACTTACCGATATCTGATAGCGAGGAGGTCAGTCAGTCAAATCAGTATCAACGCCAACCCCGGTAAGATTAGAGATCCGACATACGGCAATGGAGGAACCATGGGCCTGGATTATCAGCTCTGAAGCGGATAATTCCAGTCCCGCCTCGGATAGCAACGACATCTCTACGTGGAGGGTTCACATAGTTAGCAGGGCCGTCGCGGCCTTGAATGACGTCGAACGCATGGCCATGAAGACTAGTAAAGTAGACAATTAAAGTTAGTACATTGAACGTGAACGTTGGAAGTCTCTTACTGGAACGGGCTAAAGAGCGTGGGACGCAAGTCGATCAGAAAATGCAGGTGAGAAGGTACCAGAAACGTACTGATTATGGCCTGGGGGAAACGGAACGGAAGTAAGAAACCAATGCTGGTGTTTAAGAGCACGCCTGTGACTTACCGTTAGCAGAGCCATGAATATGGAGCTCGACAATATCATTATGATCGAGAACCAAGGTATGCTCCGACGGGGTAAAGTCACTAGCGGTGGTTGCTCCAGAAAGTATTTTGAGCAGTGTCGGGGTATCGGGTGATTCGTATTGAATCCCATTGAACATCCACTGCAACTCGTCAGGGGTGGCATTCCCATGTAAATTCAGAGTTTCAGCGTACCTTTGTGCCTCCGTTGGTATCGCGGCTAAATTGGAGATCAATCACCTTGTCGGCAGGGCCGCTTCCTCCCGGGGGTCCAGGATTCTCAAGAGGAACGAGCTCGTACTCCTTGAGCAAATTGTCCACATCCCCGCTCGCTTGGGTGGTCGGGTTTGCATCAGACGCGCCTTCGTAGTGGAGAACACCATAGACATTCTCCTCGTCCACTACAGAAACGAGTACGTTGGTCCACGCAAGCAAGGTGAGGTAAATAAGGACGCACGGTTGTCGTTGTCGCTATGGTGCTGAAGGTCCATAGGTGCTCGAACCCAGTAGTTTCTGATAGGTTGATTAGCATTCAAGACAACCGAGTAACGTTGTCCGGCGAAGATTTCAAACCCGCCGACAGTTTTGGCAGCATGGTTAACACCATCCACCTGCCAAGAGCATGAGATACAATTGAGGACCTCAAACCAACTAGAGACATACCTCAATAATAGTCAAGGAATGGTTCTCAATCGAGAATGTAAAACTACCGTATGCAGACATGTTGACGACACGCAGTCGGTAGCGTTTGCCTTGGACAACATTGACTCGGCTCCAGGGTACGTTAGGGCCACCAACATAGCGTCCACGGCCATTGATTGTCCCAGAATCGGGAACCTTGGATCTAATTCAGATACAACTACGTGGTAAAGAGTTGAAGTCATACCGGCTCGTGGTCACCAGCCATGAAAGGTGCTTGTATGGATGGAGCAGCCTAGACCGAGCTATCAGATGGCAGGGAAGAGACTACAGAGAATAGATCACACATTATGGTACCAGTCTCCTAATTGGATGACGGTACTCGCATCATCTTTGTCGTAGAGGGCCAGGTGGGGATCGTTCGGGTCTGCAAGGCAATTCAGTCTCGGCGGCTCTGTAAGCATAGGTTATGATTCATCTGCGTACCATAAATCACAATCGTGCTATAAATAGACTGGTCAGATATCATAAGCTTTGATCTCGAAGCACTGAAGCTTACCCTCGAAGGCCGTCGACATACTGTGATGAGAGATGGCTTGTTCATGTTAGACTTGAAAATCTCGCTACCAATTGAGTCCATATTTCATTTACCTGTGGTACCAATGCGTTCCCGATTGGCCGCGGAGGGGAACTAGAAAAGATTAAGCGTTAGGTCAATCGCTACCAAGGTGATAACCTCCGGCATACTGTCGTAAGTGTATGAATGTCCCGGAGCAATCGGGCACTGGGTCACCATGGCGGCTGTACGATATTCTACACTCAGTACTTAACTTGGGGGTAACATAAGGGAACCTACGACCATCCTCAGAGGCAGTTCGTCCCTGGAACTATACCAAACGGTTAGAAAACTCTACGATCCAGGATCATAAAATATCTCACCAGGCCATGCCAGTGGATCGATGTACTCCGGCTGAAAGGTGTTGATGAGGGATACCAACGGATGGATGACAAAGGGGCATACCGCATGAGAGGGTTCGCCAACTGGTTGTTGACAGTAATATGCAAAACATCATTATTGGTGGCCTGGATTAAAGTTCCAGGAAATTGGCCGTTAACAGAGACTGTAGGTCTCGTGAAACCGTCAGGCGCAAGGTTAGCATTAACAATGTTAAAGGTGTAAATTATATCTGCCGCAAAAGCGGTGGAGAAGAAGGTGAGCTGAGCAAGGAGTTTGAACGCAAGAGTGAGGGAGACCATTGTAGATGAGTGGTGAAGACCATCCGAGACGTGGTATGCCTTAAATACATTCTCGTTGCCCCAGAAAGTAGAGATTCCTAGAAAGTGCGGCAGATCTGCGAAGCAACCATCTGGTACCATATTAACGAGATCGATAAGCATGGTGGAGCGGTGTCAAACGATGGGAACAGTATCCTACTTGAGCTTTAGCCCTAGCACGACAAGACAAGGGATACACCAGAGAAAGCAGGAAATGCCAGGTACTGCCCACGTACAACTTACTTCGAAGGTGACAAATCATTGAAGCTAAAATTTCCCGGAATCTAAAATCAGGTTTTCCTAGAGCGCAATTGAAATATACGACCTGGGGTTCAGCCTACCAATTGACTGTGCTCGAAATACTCACGACAACAAAGATAAGACTTCATGGCGAAACAAATCCTTCCAGATCTACCCTATCGAAGAAATTAGCTAAGGATATACATAAGAACCTGTGCGCTCCAGAAAATAATAAAGACTGCTCACTTTGCATCAGACGAATGGAATTCCATGATCTATATAATTAAGTCCCAGGAACGGAAGAACCGGATGTCGGATCTAGTCTCCGAAATATTGAAGCGCACTCAAATAAATCACCCATCGGGAGGCCTGGGTAAATTCTGAAAAAGAAATAGTCTAGGTACACCATCATGTATCGACCACCGATATGTTTAAATTGTGCGTTACGACTCATACCTTCCGTAAGAAGTCATGGATCAATAAGAATCTGAAGGCAGTCCAGCGACGTTACAAATCTCACCTTCAGGTTCATATACCCGTCCGAAGCAAGAAAGACGGGAACTGTATTTGAAGTCCATCTTTGTAACGGAGTATGTGACAGATTTCGTCAAGTCACTGAACGCAGAACCGTATTTATCTAGTCCGAATGGTAAGTAGAGCAGTTGGGAGCCGCGTCCTCCGATCCGGGATTTCGGCGAGTTGGGGCCCTGAAAGAGGTGGTTCTGGCATTCCAGAACAGAATCTGAAGAGCCTCAGTTTAGATTCCAATCACAATGTTAAATTTACGGAATACATGGTAAAAATCACTCACAGCATTTTCTTGACGCAGCTCCGCAATTCTTACACCGTACCCGTATCGTAGAATGGGCGTCCTGTCTTGATACCATGGTAAAGGAGCTCCCAATTGCTTGACAAATACAATCCCCGCCAACGCTCATGAGCTCAAGTTAAGGAACTCAGGTTTCACGCTGTCAACCGGTAGTCAAAACGAATTGATGATAGTGATATGGCGAGCCACCAGAGTAGTTAAGGACCTCGTTAAGGCTCCAGTCTTCCGAAACCCAACTAACTGACTAGGGATCGTCGGAAGGAAATGGGTAAGTTCAGGAACGTACCTTTCTAAATAGGTACAGCACTCACCATCCGTGAAGGGCTCCAACAAGCTGCTTTGGCTTGTTCGAACAACTCTGTTCAGATGGCGCCCACCCAAACGTACGTACAAGGTTCGGAATTTACGGTCCGATGGACTACGTGGTGAGCAACCCTGTAAGGAATATGGTTCTTCACGCTTGTCCAGCACTGCAACCGCGGCAGGAGGAAGAAGTTATGAACAGTGACAGTAGATGTCAAGTAAAAAACAAAGGGAAGACCGTGACCCGTCACTCGAGTTTGGATCAACAGGGCCGCTATCACCGGTAGGAGCCGGTAGGTGGCGTAATCTTAAATCTTTCTTTAGGTCGGAGCATGTGGCCGACTAGATCTTATTTCAGAAAGACAAAAGTAGAAAAGTCTTTGGTTACTGTTCGAATACAGACATATGTCTGATGGTTACACTACTGCATCACAATATCACAGTCCCAGTAATGGAGCAACAGTTAAAAGATAAATAATTCCAGAGATAGACGAGTGCAAACTTGAAGCCCGAAAAAGTATGTGACCGCCCTGTAGATTACTGCAATGCAGCTGGAAGAGCATCATAAATCGGACACAAGTCCAACCATTCTTGCTTAATATTTTGAGACTGAGGACCTGCGATGTTTGCTCCTGGAGCCTCAGCAAAAACTACGGCCAATCCAGCTTCCAGGTGCCAGTCTACGAGAAAGTAAGATTATCAGTCACCGTATCAGATCTACATATGATAGTAGGGACTTACCGATGTCTGTCACGCGACAATAGGCGAACGTTCGTTAGACGACATTGATGCGGCAGATAGAATCACCATGACGTACGGCAATGAAGGAACCAGGGACCGGGGTTATCTGCTCTGAAGCGGATAATGCCTGTTCCACCTTTGATGGCAACGACGTCCCTACGAGGCGGGTTTACGTAGTTGGCAGGTCCGTCGCGGCCTTGAATGACGTCGAATGCATGCCCGTGAAGACTGGAAAAGAGGAATCAGAATCAGAACCGTGTAGATAGTCGATTAACTCACTGGAATGGACTGAAGGAGTGTTGCATAGCGAGGTGTTAAGTCCTAAACCATCGTAATCCAAAATGCATAAAGGACTCACTGATCATGACCTGAATTTTGAGAGTATGAGTTAGACCAGATAATTAACAAATGAGGTGCTAACACCCTACCATTAGCAGAGCCATGAAGATGGAGTTCAACGATTTCATTATGATTAAGAATCAGAGTATGTTCGGTAGGGGTAAAGTCACTCGCAGAGTTCGCTCCGGCAAGAATCTTCATCAATGTGGGCGTATCAGGCGAGTGGTATTGAATATTGTTGAACGTCCACTTGAAACAAGCTGTGAGTCAACTGTCGTTACCCCGCCATAGACGGAGAGAACATACCTTGGTGCCTCCGTTCGTATCACGAGTGTACTGAAGATCGATAATTCGATCAGCAGGTCCACTTCCTCCTGGAGGTCCAGGGTTCTCGAGAGGAACGAGTTCATACTCCTTGAGGATATTGTCTGCATCTCTATCCGCTCGAGTGGTCGGGTTAGCGTTAGGGGCACCGTCGTAATGAAGAACGGCGTAAACGTTCTCTTCATCAACTACAACGGAATGAGCATCTCTACATACAAACAGAGAGTTCTGAGAACTCACGGTTGTCGTTGTCGCTAGAGTGCTGAAGCTCCATGGGCGCTCGAATCCAGTAATTCTTAACAGCCTGGTTGGCATTCAAAACAACGGAATAACGTTGTCCAGCGAAGATCTCGAAACCGCCAACAGTTTTTGGGACATGGTTAATACCATCAACCTATCACGATGATTCATTGAATAATGGACATTTCAATATTAGCCAATAAAAACATACCTCAATGATCGTTACCGAGTGGTTCTCAATGGAGAACTCGAAGCTTCCATAGGCAGAAATATTAATAACACGGAGGCGGTATCGTTTGCCCTGTTGGACGTTAATACGGCTCCACGCAACTTGTGGGCCACCCTCATAACGGCCTTTTCCATTGATTGTTCCAGAGTCGGGCACCTTCTCACCCGTGTCAGAGACGGCAGCGAAGAAGTAAACTATTGGCTACTCACGGGCTCATGGTTACCAGCAAGATATGTATTCTGGATGCCCGGAGCAGGCTACCAAGACGATCAGTCGTCTCATAGAGCAAATGATGGCAGATTCTTGTCTTACCTTGTGGTACCAGTCACCGAGCTGAATGACGGTGTTCGCATCGTCCACATCATAAAGTGAGAGGTGGGGATCGTTCGGGTCTGTACTGTAGGCTTCAATATGGTTCCAAGTGGCGTCATTGCGTTGGGAACACATACCGTAAACCACGAGTGCTCTGTCAATATCAGAATGTGGCAATAAGCGCCTGTCGAAAAAATCCACATCCGAGATAGAATACGTACCCACGGAGACCGTCGACATACTGAGAGGAAAGATGACTAAAGCGAATAAGAGAGGATAGGCTAATCATGAATAAAGGCCATACCTATGGTACCTGTAGAAGAGCGCTTGTTAACCCACAACACGAAACAGCCCCAAGTCGAGCTTACCAATGCGTTCCCGACTGGCCAACGAGAGGAACTGAACGAGTGGTAAACATCAGTGAATACATAAATGCATTCCATCGGGTATTAAAGGTAACGTACTGTCGTATGTGTATGAGTTATTCGGAGCAATCGGACATTGGGTCACCATGGCCGCTGAAAGACAGGACACCGTCAGTGCACTGTTCGTCGTAAGCGTAAGGCAAGCGCCGCCTACCTCCATCTTCAGAAGCCGTCCTGCCTTGAAACTGTGGACAAAGTTAGCCGTCAACTTTGAAAGAACGAAGGCGACGGGATTTACCAATCCATGCCAATGGATCGAAGTACTTCGTCTGAAGGTGAATAGGTAAGAAGCCTTGAAAGCGGGTACCTACGCTGACCGACGTACCGCATGAGAGGGTTTGTGAGCTGATTGTTGACAGTGATGTGCAGGACATCGTTATTCGTCGCCTGGATAAGTGTTCCGGGGAAAACGCCATTAACCGACACCGTAGGCCTCGAGAAACCGTCGGGCGCGAGGTTCGTATTTCCGATGTTGAACGTATAGTAGACATCCGCCGCGAGAGCGGTTGAGAAAAGCGAGAATTGAGCTAAAAGTTGGAAGGTAGGAGTGAGGGCGACCATTGCAGTCGAATGTCTGGCTCTCTGAAAGACCTGACTTTCGTAGGAGAATATATAGGCTTTCGTTATCGAGTTTTCAACAAACAAAAAAAGGAGAATAAAGAGATCAAGATCCAGTTTTTGCTCAGAGAACTATCCGATCTCCAGGTCGGACCAAAGAAAACGAATGATATCCCATGTCCAGGGCAGTTGCAAATTCCAAGACTTTACTAGTGGGAATCCAAGACATTGAGCGTCAACAGAGTACCGGCGGTGACTGCCCGACAACATCGCCAAGCAGGATACGTACGGGTAACCCAGTTGAAGATCGCTAAAAACCAGTAGGAAGCCAAGTAGGCCAAGCCCTTCGGAAGTGGTTATCCTACAGCATCAATGACAGTTGAACAAACAGTATTATCGCGCAAAGGAAAAACACTCGGGATCCGGACCCACAAGGTGAGATGAGTTCTGAATAGACAAGTTTGACGTCAGACGGGAGGACAGTAACCACAGCATTATCGCGAGAGCATTGAGGTCGAACACTTCTGGCTCCGCCTCCATAGGTTTGTTAACCTGCTTCTTCGGACAGAGACTGACACTACCGATCAATGTAATAAACACAAAAGCAGGGCAAAGCCGATATATTCCTTAGAGGTCCAAGTGTTTGTGGATCAGGCCAAGGTGCCAAGAACGCAGAAGCTAGTTATCCAAAGTTGCCAGTAAGGGAGTCCCGTAGTGCGTTCACAAACCGAGGTAAGCAAGGGCATTGGTACATCGATGGTGGGCTTGGGAGACTAGTTTCTAGAAATGAGGGGGTGCAGCACATGAAACCCCGCAGTGAACGATGCTTCCTTCACATAGCCATGACACAAAGGGGAAAGGGAAGCAAGAGTATTATCAAGATGGCTAAGGGATTCCTCCCGATGGACCTGGAAGTGATAGTGGAGCATTGACAGCAAGATCGTTGAGGAAACACAAACCGTACATCAAGAGATATCTCCATGTCGTACTGGCAAAGACGGTCAAGCATCCCGAAAGCGCCTACAAGCGCGTGATAGAAAACACATCTGCGACCTATTTCAGTAAGTAGAAAGGGCTCCAATCAGAGTATGTTGCGTAATTTGCCCTATTCGTGGCGAAATGAACGCAAATTAGACAAAGCGAAGGGGGGAAACGGATGAGTCAATGCTTTAGTCTTGTCAAACTCACATACCTACGGCAAAGATTTAAGACGTGCGGCAACCGTTTAAAATCCCTGTCGAATATCCGTCAGAGCATCCTCTGAGCCAGTCCTTTACACTGGGGCCCAAAGTTGAGGTATATCCTGCGAAGAAACCTTCTCATCAAACCGTTAGATCGAAACCTTCCCCAAACGGCCATAAGAGTAAGAGTTTCATCTCCTAGACAAGGACTTTCGGCCTTTGTGGCGACCTGACCGTCCATGGGAAAGAAAAGAGGTTCCCCTGAGATCCCTACATTCCATGGTAAGGCATCCATCAAGAGTAAGAACAACGGTAACGATTGGCTGACCTCAGCGTTCCTCCCCCGATTAGGGGACGCCGCATCGGTCCCACGGAATCGACAACCAGTTGACATTCCATGGGTATGGGTATCAGAGTATGACCAATACAGGATCTGCAAGTGGGAATGGGGTTCACACCATCTGTCAAGTCAAAACGGTCAGCCAACAGGAAGCAATGATGTAGTATGTATCTACTACATAGAACCATTCGCCACATACCGTTTGTGTCTAAAGCTGTTGTAAGAGTTCTCGCACAGCCATCGAAGCCCAATCCAGAGCACCTCTGCGGTCCGCTGTAGTCGTGAGATAACAATAATCCAGTTGAGCATCGTGATATAACGTTTATAACGTAGCCGCAGACTTCAAAGTTGCTGGCACCACAGCCTGTTGGGCATCTAAGCCGTCCATACACAGGCTTCCTGCGACCAATCAGACGGTCCTAGATTCCCTAAAATTTCGAGCAGCTTCCCCTTCAACGGCTGTCCATCCCGGATGCACTGAGTGTGTCGCGACCGTTGAATTAGCATTGGTTGGGTGATGACATGGTCCACATTGAATGTCGGGCCTCTGAATGTGTAGTGTAACCATGAGTCGTTGAACTGAGGGCCGGGGGCTGGGGGCAGTTTGTTCCCTGGTACGGTTGGGCGTTTCCACTGTCAATTTGGTATTTCTAAGCGTGGGTAAAAAGGGGTAAAAGCAGTGTCCCGGTCACGGAAGTTCCGCCACCCCGCAAGCACAGCCAGTCGCTTCGAAACAACCCTTCAAACTTTCAAATTTCAAAGTTCAAACCTTCTACCCTTCTCAAGGGCAAACGCTGATGTAAATAATGTTCTCCGTTCCTGATAAATATTCATACACCCTTCCCATTCTTTCTGGGAGCTCAAACAAAGCGTAAGTTAATGTGTGCGAGCGCCCTCCTATCCGAGTGTCGAATCTGAATCACCGGCAAACATTTCCTTAACCCAAACGCTTCTTGTATGCGTGCTCAAAATGATGCAACAGCGCCGAAAGTAAGCAGATTTTCGAATACCCAAGGCGTTTCTTAGCCATACCAGGGCTGTACGTATCTGCGGTGGGTGCTGGATCGAATCCAAGCGTCATTTGGGTTACATAGAATGTACGTGTCCTTCGTCCCACTGACTGGTTTGCGAGCTCATTGACCCCTGAAGCTTCGAGACGGTTGAGCGGCTATCATGAGTTTGATCCTGATATGGCAGGATCAATAGCGATGCGGAGTCATTGCGAACTTGGCTGCCGCAGACCATTGCACTGACTCGAGTCTAGGCGCACTGAGAGACCTATGTCTCGGGCCATTTCAACATAATTTGCTTTGAGCCCGCCATTCTTGACGCTCACCATCCATCTCTGGTCATTTATTCGGCGCCCACATCATACGACACACCCGTAATACTAAAACTATCCATTGGCCACTAGCAGCTCTTGCAATATGGACCCAGGATCATTTGCACTTGGATGATCAATGTGTCATTTTCAAGGTACGAGTACGTAACTGTGGAACATCCCTTCGTTTCGTTTGTCCGACCTAGGGAAGGGAAGCAATGCATCTTCTGCGTCCACTGTGGCGATGTGTTAACGAAGCGCTGTAATCAATACATCATATCTTTCTTTAAAGATCCCCTCGCATTCCTCGTCACCAGCGGTCCACCCAGAGGCCGCTCATTCCTAACCTCACGACAAACGCAAATCCATGCCGGCCATGGGTTCGCTAGCCTCCGACATACCCTCTATTCCTCGCAACACGCCCTCATACAGCCGAGCTACCACCGACTCTTCTAAAGATTTATATATAATCTTCTTCACAGCAGCATTCGAAAGCCTGCTCACCGGGATTTTCCTCGTTCTGACCTTCACTGCAGTTTACCTCTGGTCGACCCGATCCCATGGAATCTTCAAACAAGCGCAGCCGCCCTTCCCACCTCTGACATTCAAGATGCGATGGACGATGTACCTCAAGCGACTGAGGAACCCTCTATTCTACGGAACTCTAATCCTGCTGGTCCTTGTGTTTGCAGTGAGCTGTCTCCAAGCCAAGCTATGCCACCATTACGTTGCTCAATGCGCCCATAAATCCTTAGCATTGGATCTGCATCGCCATCCGCTTGATGGAAGCTGTTCAATTCATCCGTTCCCAGCGCTCGCCTATCGAGTTCTACCAGGAACTGTCCCACCCAACCTTCGTAGCCATGTCGCTCCTCGTGAGCATAGCTATACCTCTTGTCGACCTCCTATTGGTAAGCCATGCCAACAGCCACTATTACTCACTCCTTCAAAATTGAATTCAACTTTCCACAGATATGGAGGCTATGGGTCGTCTCTGGGCGCTCGAACCTGAAATTGATTCTCCCGCCGATCGCAACGGTTATTGGATTCTTTGGTACGCCCATCCCTCCGATCCTGAAAGTCGAACACATCAAGTTGATAAAGGGGGAAGGATGCGCCATCAGGGTTACGGTCTGGTTCGCGTTTTCTAATCACCCTCACGACTTCTTTGACCCAGAAGTGCGGAGCTGGATCCTCGCCAACACCTTCCTTACAGCATTGTATGTTTTCTTTTTCGTGATGTTGCATGCGAGGATATTCTGACCGCCATATCACAGCTCAAATATATATTGCTCTGGTACGCTCAAGTTTAATCGATGTGTATTACCCCTTGACCTCATCCCGAGCAGTTACCCTAGGATACTATATACATCGAATCAGCTCCAGGACGCCTAGTATGTCAGCAGGTGACAACAGCAAGGTGGTTCACGTCTCACTCCCTACCCATTATCCTGCGAGCTCAATTTGATTCTCCTCTTCAGGCTCCAACGCTTGCTATCATCATGGAAAGTGCCGCTATTCACAGGTGCGTTCAGCTACTTCTTCCTTTACTAGAACGTACTAACACGCTCTCGGAAAGCATATGGTCTATCCTCACGTTCATAACTTACCAAATACGCTCTACATTGGCCCTTCTTGTGCTAGACACAGGACCTGTCGTGGCAGGGATCGCATTCATGCTCATCAATGTTCGAGTCGGCCTAGGGTGGGACGTGCACCCCTGTTCCAACATCACACCCTCGGAAATAAATATTAATGTCGACTGGTCTCAAGTCCAAGGGATAGTGTCCCAGTCAACGTCTAGTGTCCGAGCGTCCATGCGGACACCCAGCAGCATTTCTTTCGCGTCTAGCAAAGCTGGCACAACTGCTCGCATCCCTCAAATTCCAACAATTCCGCCAATTAAGTTAATCTTTTCAGGAAACGAAGATCGAGACGTATGTCCGTCTCATATGTCATCTCTGAACCTTGCCAGACTCGAACCCGAAGGCGTAGTATGAACTTCCTTGCATGTTCCTATGTCATGACTGTAGTCACCTCATTTTGACCAATAACCAATAATCGCAATGCTTCGCAGTGCGATTTTTGTAAAGCGACTCAGGCGCCTATTGAAAATAGCATGCATTTCCAAGCGCCCGAATGTATCGTCTCGTGAGATCATTTACGTGAAAGAATTGTGGCAGGGTGAGAACCGCTTTCAAAGCAAAGCCTATATATGCTCTGCGCCTCCTATCAACAACCTCCCAAGATTTCGCACTGTCCTTCAGGCTTCTACTCTGCTGAGGAGAGCTATCGGCCAGGGAACGTCGAAACCTACTTAGATCCTCTTCTCCATAATGGCAAACCCCGTCCGATTCGTCCCTCCGGATGCCATAGAGGAAGAAAACGCTGCAAAGTTCATGTCTGATCTTGGACAGATCTCTTCCGATATTGATGTGTCTGGATTTCATGAAGCGTTGCTCAGATCTGTACCAAATCTGAAGCCGCGACATCCTCCCTTGGATCGATTGCCTTGCGCAAATGTGCAGGTCGATAAACATTTCTTCTGCGAAAATCCTGGGACAAAAGCCTGCGGAGCCTGTAGGCTCGTCTCCTATTGCTCTCAGGTCAGTCCTATTGTCCTTTCAGAACAGCAATACTTACTCATTATTGCCCCTCAGACGTGCCAGAAACAGCACTGGCCTACCCATAAACAAGGTGCGCGACATAAGATACATGCCGGTGTACATAGAGCATGGCTAATACGGTGTCGGCTCGTTAATTAGATTGCAAAAATCCTCTTCGATTGCCTAATTGGCAGCCATCTTGGGTTCAAGAAGACCGCCAGCCGACGTTCACAGACTACAGTCCTGGTAGGACAGCCACGGAATCATTTAATAAGTCCGTTGCGCCGGGTGTTGCATTGTACGTAGTATTCAGCCTTTTGTATGTCCCCTAGCATTCCCCAGTTCACCAGCTTGGACCTTATATTAGGTGGGGAAACACTCCGGCCATCGACGTGATCAACCTTGCTCAGAACGAGGGAGATGCCAGCAAAGATTTCTCGATCGCATTTCCCGGTCAGCCCTACCTCTGGATTATTCTTTCATCTGTCATCTAACTTCACTCTTAATGACTGTATTAGCCTCTGGAGATCTTCGCCATGTCGTCAGAACAGTTAACAAACTCCCAGAAGATTTCAGTGGGAAATTGACCATCTTGCTAAACGACATAAGTGACCCTGTGGCATACCGAAATCTCGTCCTTCTACTCATTCTTGGGCAGGTCAAGGACGAGGTACTTGCGGCTGATATCGCACTTCATTTCTGGTACTCCGTATTCATGCCGATGGAGTACCACTTCCATGTCACCCTCGCACTTACATCGTTCCTCACTCTGCAGCATAATCAAACTTCGGATCAACTGGTGCCCTTCCCGCTTGGTAAATCTTCGCGATTGTTAGCAATTCTGACTCCGCAAGGACGAGAGCACCTCGGGCATTTCAACACGGCAAACTTCAGTGTCGAAGAAGCTCAGGCAGAAATCGACCGCGTCAAACACAACCCTTCTCGACGTGACTACCGTGATCGACAATATGCCAAGTTGAAGCCGTCCCACCGAGTGGCGTTTCAGGAGTTCCGCCGGTTTGGAATCCTCCTTCCCTTTGGCGCTGTCAACTCACACTTCAACCATCCGAATGCTTCGTTGTTCTCCTTTCAAGGAGAGTGGGTACAGAATGACTTTGCAAATCCTCTCGAAGGTTGGGAGTAAGCCCCATTCCTTAATTCTGTCTCTTCAAGTTCTGACAAGTCCCGGAAGTCTAGACAAGGTAATATCCGCTGGGAAACGACATGGCACCAATGCAGAAGATATATACGGCTGCCTTTATTTTTTCCTCTCGGAACAACTTCGTACATTCATACAGCGCTTAAATAAGTTCCGCATCTCTTTCCACATCTTCCCCATGGAAGCGTATCAGCTAGGACGGATGCTTCGGTCGAAAGAAGCAATCGCTGACCTGGGGGAGCTGGGCAAATGTGGTCCGTTCGACAGGATCATGGTCTCCAATGTCTTCGATTTGAACTACATTGGGATCGAGAAGGTCTTGGTTAGCTGGGGACCATTGCTTGCCAAAGGGAAGTCGGCCGCAATTGTTGGTTACTTTCTGAATTGGGTGTTCGCGCAGCCCGATGGCCGGATTCGTGATGCTGGGAGAGAGGCACTCAAGGAGGTGATGGGAAGATACACAAAGACAACGAAGGTGATCTCTTGGACGTTTGCCTATGGCTTCAGTGCTAACGGATTTTCGTTGAAGGCTGTCGAAGAATGGAAGGGTCTTAGCCTGCAGAGTGAGGAAAAATTCTCTATCCCATTTGCACTTCGTGATTGACCATGGTTACAGCGCTGAAGGACAAAACTTCAACAGATATGTGGAACATGGCGGCTGATCTTGATGCATTCTATGACAACTCCCAGCCCTTCGCCACATATCTCAAAAAGCAGGGTCTCGACGCAGTCCTCAAGAGGACAAGCCTCGCTCTTCGCATAAAGCACACAATTGTTCCTCATGTAAGCCCTTTTTTCAGTTGATCTATGTTCATGGATTTAACTTTGTTGTCCTGCCAGCGACTTCGGACGACTTTACAGGCTTCGCCCACCGCGCTTCCTGACTTCCCAGACGATGAGTCCTGGTATATCCATGTATGCCTTACCCTACAAGCATTGATACTCGCATTTACTAACCCGTAAGATTTAACAAACAGGGAAGATTGGAAGGGAAGACATGGGCAGAGCGATATGTAGAGTTTTCCTGGGCATAATGAGGACTCACGTCGACCATACATGTTCCAAACTATGCTTATCATCTCTCGAATCATTGTCCTACTATAAATACACCACTTATTGAAAGTGAAATTCATCCATTCAAACATCCGGGCATCTTTAACCATCCTTAGCTTGATGAAAATGATGATTCACTCTTCAATTCCCTCGGCCTAACGTCCCAACCCAACCTCACCCGAATATTGATCACCATGAACAGGACCCCAGCTGTTGATGGGATAGTATCAAATACCAACATCGCCAGCGTGGATTCGTTCAGGTAGGTAATGAGGCCGAAAGTAGACCAAAGTCTGTGTGTAGTCAGTAAGTACAGGGCAAGATGTCTGGTGCCAACGATCACTAGCATACTCACATATGAATTGCTGCGCTTTCCATCATAATTGTGCGAATACCCTAAGAGGAGAGCTCGCTGAGGTTCATTCCACTTTGGAGCAAAAAGACATACCTTTGCAACCCTCTGAGCAATCAAACCCTGAACCGAGGACTTGGAACCAATCTGATGGATATAATACGCAACACAAACTCAAGAATGGGCCCGCGTCAATCCTCGTACACCTGGAGAACTAAGACCGCCATCTACTCACCACAACAGTACACGTTCGATCTGAGGGTTCCCAAAATAACTCATTCAGTTGCCCATCGTCCCGAAGAATGAGTGTAGAGTACTTACACCACCGTGACTACAAGAGCAGATACGATCCACCACTTGATATCTTCAGCAAAGATGTTATGAGGTGGAGGCCCAGGTGCAAGGGCGAACCATGCCGTGAAACGTATGCCGCAGGCTTTATAGTAGAGGGTAATACAAAAATAAATTAGACACTATTCGGAATCGTTCACACAAACGGGACAACATACTCACCTATAAACCCCAACTCTGCAACGATCGGCGGCACCATCAACAATAGCTTCGATCGTCCAGATAGAATCCACAGCCGCCAAATCTGACATTATATATGTTAGGTGAGGATACTTCAATCAATGGACGATGAACTCACCATCAACCAATCTAGAATGGTCACAGAGAGTACGACACAGGCTGACATAAACACGAAGGTCGGATGGGAGAAGTTTCCGAGAAATATTAAGGGAGAGCGTATCGATTGGATATAGAATCCAGCCTCAATGGTTCGGTAGACGGTGCATATCCAATGCTATCAGATGGTGGTCAGCTAGAGGTATAGCATACAATAATCGGAAGGTTAAAACTCACCCCAACGACTGCCACAAAAAGCCCAAGGCCTCCGACTACCAAAGGGTTCCCTACATATCGCACGACAATAGATCTTCTCGTTGTTGTGCGACTGCCAGGATGTGATGTTGAACGTTGATGAGAACGAGTGAGAGCGAGATAAACAGCTACGAAAGTGAGTACAAGAAAAGCACCGGTTTCAAGACTCTCGAGTGCGAGATTCAATAGTGTTACTGATAAAAGTGAGAAACGGCGGGAAGGTGCTGGTACCGGCAGCGACATGGGGAAACGACAATGGAAGCCAAAGAAGCTAAGCCCCGTTTTAAGGTTTTTATTAAACCAACTTCGAAATTCCTGTGCAGCGCTTGGGCCAGAAGTGCCAGGAATAGCTTTCGAGAACCAGTCTTAATGAAAGTGGCGCGGGAACTGCCCCGGGAGAAAAAGATGGTCGATAACGCTAATTCATGATCATCAAAGCGATGAACAAGCTCAAGCCTCAATCACGTACTCCCGCGAGCGCTCGAGCAAATAGCACGGCATTGTGACGGGAAAGCTGGATGCATCAGTGAAATAAACGCTACTGAGCGTGATAGAGAGGTGATATGGTTAAGCCACAGACAGGCCAAGCTTGTCATGGCAGTTCATCGGAGGTCAGGATTCAGGGTCGAGCGCTTAATAACAATTGCTGCTCAAAGGACACTGGCAGTGCTGATTTGCTTTCTATTCGGGTTACTCGGAATACATCAAGTGTTTCGACATCATCCAAAGAATCTATGTTGAATGCTAGTACATGAGTTCTGACTAACATCCTGCTGCTTCGCCGGTAATGGCTCAGAGATCTCACCTCTCATACCCTCGATGCCAAGTCATCGTCCCGACGTCACCTAATGGTTTCCATGCGCCCGTCATCCTTACGGAAATCTATTTACATGCAAATGCTGCCAAGTACTTGGTGGCCGGCCTCTACTGTCTCACCGAAGGAACTTGCTGAAAAACGGTACCTGCTGCTTGCCGTTTCTTCTCTTCGTTATGCCTCCCCGATATTTGCCGATGGGCGCTCATGCAAATGTCGGGACATGTCTTGATGCGATCGTGAGAAATCACTCGGGCCAATTAGAAGCCGCGGTTGAATTGATGCGACCGACGCGTCTTGAAGCTTGAAGCTTGACTAGCGACTTCGTCAAACATAACGACTATGCCTAGGACTTCTAGTCGACTCGAGGGTAAAGTGAAGGACGTACCGGAGAGTTCCAACACTCGAGCACCGGAAGAGGAAGAGGAACTCGAGCAGGCTCCGAGTTCAGACGGTGAATTTGAAGTTCAGGAAGAGGGTCCGACCGAAAAATTAGGGAAGAGAAAGCGAAGACAGAACGCAAAGCGGGTGACAACAAAACCTAAAGGCAAAGCACTCTCCTCCAAGTCTACGTCAAAAGCAACTACTTCCGCGGGTGCAGATGCTCGTCTTGCGAAACGCGTTCGAGGAATGCGGGGCGCTCTCCAGAACTTGCCCGAGATGCCGTTGGACGTGATATACGAGGTAAGCAGTCCATCGTACACATAGGCAATACCAGGACCTTTTCCTTAATGAATGCTTTTGTGCGGCGCCCCAGATTCTCGCAAGACTGGGACCGCTTGACATTCTGAATCTAGCTAGAACAAGCAAAGAGCTCCGAGGGTTCTTAATGCACAGGTCTGCAACGAACATCTGGAAAGCCTCTGTCGCAAATAGCGAGCCGGAACTCCCACCTTGTCCTCCCGATCTTAGCGATCCTGCGTGGGTCGATCTGGCTCTCGGCAGACAATGCCAGGTATGTCATTTACATATTAGCTCTTGCTTTAAGCTCATATCATTGCAGTTCTGTTTGCGAAACGTTGCCGATCAGACCATTGTATGGAAGGCAAGGGTCAGAGGGTGCAACCCGTGTCTTCAAAAACAGTAAGTACACCAATTCCTGGTCAACGAAACCGACGGTTGCAGCTCATTGTTGAACCGATCATGTTCCCGATTTTAGATTTACAGTCCGGCCACGCTGGAGTGGTGGCCTTACGCTCTACGTTGGTTCATGCGATATGGGACCATATATTCCGAACTACACAGTAACTGTTGGTACGTCATTACTCTACAATCATGGCTTGCGTTTGGCGATTGGTTTTACTTAGTAATCGTGAATACGCAGGGAAATTCAAGGATAAGGGAGTATTCTACCATACTCCCACAGTTAAAATGTTGAAGGAGTACTCGTTTAAAACATCTGAGGAGAGAGAGGCTTGGTCCAAGGCGAAAATTAAAGAGCTAGAGGAACAAGCAAAGGTACACGATAATATGCACCCTCATAACAGTTGAACCGTTCTGATTGCTCTCTCAGATGGTTCCAAAGTACGAAGAATGGGATCGGAATAGAAAACAGCGCCAACAAGAGGCCATGCTTGCCGAAAGGCAGAGTCGGAAGGATGGGTAAGCTACCTATCTTGCATGTGCTCAGTCTCGATTTGACCGTGGTTGATATTTGTGCAGGATATTGCTGAGACTGGGCGAACTAGGTCTCGCAAGTAGCAAGATTGAGGTCTTACGTGGAAGCGAGAGGTTCTGGAAAGACAGCGTTCTTAATCCACTGATATTAAAAGCCTTTACATCCCGAAGTGCGTATATTACATTGCGGCTATTATCACGTCGAGTCACCACCTGGAAACTGATTTGCACCATCTACATATCACAGTATGGGCGAATGCCAAAGCTCAAGTTCTCATCTCAGCTGAATATTACTACAGATCCCTTGTCGAAGAGCAAAACATAGATGCCATGACGTCTCGCCACACTCTCATCCTCGAGCTCCGTAAATCGTACCTCAAAACGCGTCCTATCAACGACTTCGTACCGCCAGCTGCAGATATCTTTGCCTCTCCAGAAGTTCAAGCTTTATTCTCTGGAACACCTCCCTCACAACAAATGCAGATATCCGACTTAGATGTTATAGCGAGCAAGATGACCGAGATTTCGGAGAGGTGGGTCGGGGAGACGAAGAAGAAACTGCTGGAATTGTGCGGCGAAACGCTGAAGACGAGCGAAGGGGATGAGTCCGCCAACAAAGCGAAGTTCCCGATTCTGGCAACCCACGTCTCTTTCCTGGATCTGGCAGTCGTGGTGTTCAAATGCGAAGACTGCCAACGCTACTTCGACTATGCCCAGACCCTCCTCCATTCGTGTGCGAAAGCGGGATCGGTGAAGGCATATACAAACAAACGTAACTACGACGTCGAAAGCTTTGTTCGGCGTACAAAGGAGTTCCCGTGGAATGCTCAAGGAAGCATCGTGTTTGATGTGTTGAGGGCGCGGGAAGCAGTCAAACTTTTGAAGAAACTGACTTACAATCC
This sequence comes from Coprinopsis strossmayeri, assembly GCA_900156845.1. Taxonomy (NCBI): domain Eukaryota; kingdom Fungi; phylum Basidiomycota; class Agaricomycetes; order Agaricales; family Psathyrellaceae; genus Coprinopsis; species Coprinopsis strossmayeri. The sequence continues at coordinate 2,290 of FTPT01000232.1, read as the reverse complement.
GGAGACGACTACGTTCAAGGAATTGGACGACGCAGATGATATATTTGAGTGTAGGACGTGCTCAGGCTATGGGCGTGGGAGGCTTATGCTCACCTGGCGCAATGCTGTGGTGCGTTTCGCTCTACTTCCTGCAGACTGGCTCGTGAACCTCATGGATTTGTGTCTCAAACATTGAAATTTAAAGGGGGATGCTTACCATTCGGAGCACGACATTGTCAAAATTCTCGATGCAGAATCCCTAAGCTTTATATGGAAGAAGATGTGGGAAGAGGCCGTTAGGAACACGAACCATCGCCCCATCGATCGTTTCAAGTTAGCCGAGTTTGAGTCCGACCCCGATAGTGTCCCCAGCGATATAAAAGTCACGATACGCAGGGCTATAGCCAAGGACGTCGTCTGTGCACATTGCAGAGATGAGCTCCGCGCCTCGGAGGTGCGAGAACACTTGTTGAAAGAGTACGTACCATTCATGATTCGTTCTTCAATGTTTAGTCCGGGCTAACTCAAGCTTGGTGTCGGGCATTTAGGCACAATATTACCGATGCTGAATCTGAAGATGCTGTTGATTTACTGGATCGTAATCCTAGGCAGTCTTATAGGTACTATCAGTACGGGAGGGTCAATCACTTCTGAAGGTTACTTCGCATTCGTAACTTGAACTTCATCACTCTCTTCCAATTCTATATACCTAGATCTATACTATAGATAGTATAATAGCAAATATATTCAAATTTTAGAGCCATTCTCCAAGGCATCTCTGGCCATATATCTCTCTTCATTTACCCAATACCTTTAAAGTTGCAATAGGCATTTGGTGTGATGGATCGTGGGAATTCAGAAACGCGGTGTATTTAGGGGGTTGAACCGACGTGTCGCGACGCGACCTGGGTTCGACTCATCACATCCACCTCCCGCCTGGGCAGCAAGAATGCCTAGGACCTCTCGTCGAGTTAAAGCGACAACAAAAGAAGTAACTTCTGCGGCCCAAGAAGAGGAAAACGAAGAAGAGGAAGTTGAAGAAACTCCAGACACCGAAGATGTGGAAACTGGAACTGGGAAGGGGAAGCGAAAGCGTGCGACGACGAAGGCTAAGACCAACGCTTCATCCTATGCTTCGAAGGGAAAACGAACTTCGGCTGCAGCTAAGGATAAGCGCCCTGCGAAGCGTCCACGAGGAATGCGGGGTGCTCTCAAGGACTTGCCTGAGATGCCGTTGGATGTCGTATACGAGGTATGTCACTGGGTGCCTTGGCATATACTTAAATTTCATTTTTATGAACGACAGATACTATCCAACCTCGCTCCTCTGGACCTGTTGAATCTCGCAAGAACGAGCAAGGGGTTGCGAACATTCTTGATGCACGCGTCGGCGGGGCACATCTGGAGAGCGGTTCTCGCCTCCAGCGAGCCGAACCTCCCGCCTTGTCCTAAAGATATGAGCGAGCCCGCATGGGTCGATTTTGTTCTGGGGAAACATTGCCAGGTGAGCATTTTCTCCCTCATTGTATTGTATTGGAGTCCATATAACTTACCCATTCGAACTCAAAGGGCTGTTTCCGCAAAATAGCTTTCGAGAGGCAGGAGACCGAGTGGGTGCCAAGATTCCGGGGATGCTATCGCTGTCTTAAAAAAGAGTACGCAAATATCGATCTCGAGATTGGAAGCAATACCTGCGGTTTTCTAATGTTCTCCTTTCAGATTTTCCACACCGCACCCTTCGGTCGAATGGTACAATGCTTCCCAACACAACGTCCAACTTGGTCCCTACAACTTTGCGCCTTACCTCGGACCCTACAAAGTTACAAGTGGTATGCTTTCAATGTCCGCCTCGAATTATGTGGCTTTCCGATTGACGTGGCATTTGTTGTGTTACTACAGGCAGACGAGACGAGAAAGGTCTTTTCTATCATACACGTTCTTTCCAACGCTTGAAGGAGAAGTACAAATCATTTGCGACAACCGAGGAAGGAAATGCTTGGGCTAAGGAAAGGATCGAAGAACTTAAAGCTTGGATGGAGGTTGGTATCTGTTGAGATATAAGTAACGCATTGACGCAAACACTTGAATTTAGCTTGTTCCAAAGTGCAAAAGGTGGGAGAAAATGTATAGACAAAGGGTCAGGGCGGCGGAGGAACGAGGTCGAAAGTCTGTGTAAGTAGCTAGTTATTTATTCCAAGTTGTCGGATTTGGCTTATATTTTCCGGCAGGATACTCAAGAAATTAGAAAAGCATGGCTTTGGGACTCACAAGGTGGAGGTGTTGCATGAGTCTAGGAGGTTCTGGCACTCTG
>FTPT01000140.1:45800-117931 GCA_900156845.1 Coprinopsis strossmayeri | reverse complement strand
GATGAGTAAGTATGCCGAGGTGTATCAGTAATCGCCGAGTCCAGTATTACCAACCTACTAGAACCACCTAATACAGATTACGAAGAGAGAGAGAAAGGAAAAATAGGTGGTTCACGACACCAAGGTCACCAATCACATCAAAGTGAGATGCTAGTGCACTGCTGAGGTTAGTGAGGAAACCAGGCAAACCTGGGTGTCCTTGAGGAGTCAGGTTAACAGCCTGTTGAAAGGCAGTGATGGCTGCATCAAGATCTGGGAGTTGGCCAGCTATCTCAAAGTGCATGCTGAGTGCATTGCCAAGGTTATTAAGACAGGAAGGCAGATCTGGATGCTCTTGAGGAGTGAGGTCAACAGATCTGTGCTGGAGTGAAATGGCACTTTCAAGGTCAGCTAGCTGGCCACATTGCTCAAAGCGAGTCTCCATTGAACTCCCAAGGTTGGTGAGAATCTCAGACAAGTCTGGGTGTCCTTCAGGAGTCAGGTCTACAGCTTGCTGGAGAACAGTAATAGCTTCATCACAATCTGGGAGCTGGCCAAGTCTGTTGAAGCGGTCTCCAAGTGCATTGCCAAGGTTTTTAAGATGGGAGGCCAGATCTGGGTGCCCATAAGGAGTGAGGTCAATGGATCTCTGGTAGAGTGAAATGGTGCTTTCAAGGTCAGCTAGCTGGCCATGATGCTCAAAGCGAGTCTTTATTGATAGTGCAAGATTGTTAAGATAACAGAAGAAATCTGGGTGTCCTTCAGGAGCCAGGTCTACAGCTTGCTGGAGAACAGTAATAGCTTCATCACAATCTGGGAGTTGGTGAAGTCTGTTGAAGCGGTCTTGAAGTGCATTGCCAAGGTTGCAAAGATAGATGGCCAGATCTGGGTGCCCATCAGGAGTGAGGTCAATGGATCTCCGGTAGAGTGAAATGCTGCTTTCAAGATCAGCTAGCTGGCCATGATGCTCAAAGCGAGTCCTCATTGAATTCCCAAGGTTGGTGAGAAGGTTGGGCAAGTCTGGGTGCCCTTCAGGAGTCAGGTCTACAGCTTGCTGGAAAACAGTGATAGCTTCATCACAATCTGGGAGTTGGCCAAGTCTGTTGAAGTGGTCTTGAAGTGCATAGCCAAGGTTGCTAAAATGGCCAGCCAGATGTGGGTGCCCATGAGGAGTGAGGTCAATGGATTTCTGGTAGAGTGAAATGGCACTTTCAAGGTCAGCTAGCTGGCCTTGATGCCCAAAGCGAGTCTTTATTGATAGTGCAAGGTTGTTAAGATAACAGGGGAAATCTGGGTGTCCTTTGGGAGTCAGGTCTACAGCTTGCTGGAGAACAGTAATAGCTTCATCACAATCTGGGAGTTGGCCAAGTCTGTTGAAGTGGCTTCTGAGTGCATTGCCAAGGTTGCTAAGATAGGAGGCCAGATGTGGGTGCCCATGAGGAGTGAGGTCAATGGATCTCTGGTAGAGTGAAATGGCACTTTCAAGATCAGCTAGCTGGCCATGTTGCTTGAAGCGAGTCATTATTGATGTTGCAAGGTTGTTAAGATAAGAGGACAAATTTGGGTGTCCTTGAGGGATCACATCAACACTCTGTTGCAGGGTAGTGATGGATGTATCAAGGTCAGGGAGTTGGCCAAGTCTCTCAAAGCGCTCTTGGAGGAATGCACTGAGGTTACTAAGATGGGAAGGCAGAGCTGGATGTCCTTCAGGTGTGAGGTCAATGGCCCTCTGCTGAATAGAAATGGCATTATCTATGTCTGTGGGCTTGCCAAGCTTCTCAAAGCGCTGGAACATTGCAATGCTGAGCTGGTGGAGACTTGAGTGAAGGTCTGGGTCTTCTTCAGAGCAGATGTCCACAACCCTCTGGTAGAGATTTATTGCTTCTGAAATATCCAGCAGGTTGCCAAACATTTCAAAGCGAGTTGCAAAGGCATTTGCAAGGGAGCCAATGCGGTCAGACAGATCTATATGATCTGGAGGAGTGTGCTCAATGGCCTGTTGATAGAAGGCAATTGCTTTATTGAGGTCAGAAGTGTCTCTGGCTTTCTTGAAGCGAGCCTCAAAGGCATTGCCCAGCAACCTCAGAGCATTGGGAAAGATGCTGTGACCCGGGGATAAGTGCATAAGCATCTGTTCATAGAGTAGGATTGCTCGGGATATATCATGGTCAGATGCATTTCCTGCCTGCAGCCTTCCATATGACCCATCAGTAGCCATTGACTTCATTTCAATCAATATTTCATGGACAACAATGGGTGGAATGTCCAGAGTGGCCTTCTCATCTGGTATCTCACCTACTATCCACGACAACATCAAACCCAGGGCATTGCCAGTATCCATGCTCTGGGATTGATCTAAGTACAATCCTAAAGTTAGATTCAAGTACAAACCTAAAGAAATCATCTTGCTACTCACTCTGGGGACAGCAGTCCTTTGCAGCTTCTACCCAAGAAAAATCCAATGTTGCAGAATCAATGTCGGCACCATCTTCAGCTATGGCAATGATGACAAGCTTGTCAACTTCAGGGTGCCTGGGAATGAGCGCATTAAATCACAATGGTTACTCATGCTAAATTTGGAGGAGGCTTACAGTTCAATCAAACCATCAAAGACCCAGCGTTTCTCGGACTCCTTGGAGAGGGTAAAGTGCTTCCCATCCTCCGTGTCCAGCCCGAAAATGCAGATCTTTGCAATTCCTTCAGGAGGTGGGATGCCCGTGCACTCCAGGGTAACATCTATAGAAGTAGCAGCAGTAAGTAAGATGTCATGAGGGGCTTTCCATCATGTATACCTGTCATATAGTACTTGCTTGTGGAGATTTAGAATCAAGTTGCATTGACAACAATCATTAACACATACCTTTTTACGCTGGGGAGGGGATTGGGGGAGCCATGTGGCCTAGGTCAAGTCAGAATCGCAGACGAGAGCAGGGAGAGTGCCGACGTACGTGTCTGTATCCATACTGGACATTGTCGGTCTGTGAGGTCTGGGTTGAAAACAGGGTGATAGCATGCAGCTGCGGGAGCTTGGGAGGTATCACAGAGCACGTCCAGTCCTTTTTATGTCGGACAGCACTTCTCACTATCTAGTCCACAGCCACGACAAAACATAGCATCGTGGTTGCCTCAACATGCTGTTCAATTTAACAGCACTCCCACTGCCCTTTCAATCAAGCTTCTTCCAATCTTCAGAACTATTAAACTCTAAGTACACGGGGTCAGTGTTGTATACGGGTACTGTGGGAGATTATCGCAAAGGTGTGGGCCAGACTATCCTAAGAGTTAAGTGCCCACTCGCACCACATGTTTCCAACGACAGGGCCGACCCTTCCTCATCTGGCATCGCTGCTGCACAGTACTAGAATGTTTCAACAACGAGTGGCGGCTGACCTCGTTCCGACGGGAAGGGGATTGAGAATGTCATAACCCCTGTAATTCGAATTGGCCTCAAATAGCGCTCGTACACGATGTCCCAGCACGCATGGTGAGTGCTGCGTAATTAACGCGTGGAAAGAGACCAGCTCTGGCCCGATGTAGCGCTCGGAGCCAATTTGGACGGTAGATGGCGGGATAGAAGCAAACTGAGATGGGCATCGATCCGTGGGACCTGACAAGTACCATTGTCCGGCGGAAATTAAGCCTTGGAACACGAGAAGGTGTGAAGGTTGTACACCACCTGCCCCTAAGGATCATCGTTCTGGAAGCTCCCAAAAGCTCATTCCTGCTATGATTGCCGGCGAAGCTTAAGCGCTTGCGCTTCGAGTCCCTTCCTTCGGGCTACATTAGCTGTATTTCGATACCGCTCTTGCTGTGCTGGCGCCCAAACGCGTTGTTTGGGATCCCTTGAGATCCGATCCATATCTTTCGATACCCTGCTAGCTGTACATCAAGTCACGCAGCGCAAGATTGTGATTTTGTGATTTGAGAGGCCCATCGGCACCGCTGTGATTGAATTCTTGGCTCCATGAGCAGCAACGAACAGAGCGAGTCAGATGAAAGAGCGCGTACATCGAACTGGGGCCCGTCATCCCATTATTCCAGCACGGTTGGGACGCGCCTGCCAAGGCGGATTGATAATTCAGGCTAATCTAGCCCTATTCCTTGCTGATGTTCGAGGACAGTATAGACTGTCTAAGGACATTCAAACTCATGGTACTCGCCGATCTACGCCATGAGGCTCTGTTGATTTCAATATTAGGCGATGCGACAGGGCATTCATTTGTCCGGGCTGTCGGGATGAGTGCCGTCTATTTGTAAGTTGAGGTGCCTAAAGGTTAGTCTCCTGGGCTGGCACACACCACATGTAAGCGACGCCTTTGAACGTTTAAACTTCCCGATCCCGCTCGAAATTTGAATTAACTTCGAATGAATAACACCCCCTCGTGTTCCCAAAGGTAGTCAACGCCAAACGATAGGGTAAATAACCACAACGCACCAGAGATGGGAATGCAAAATGTAAACTGGTAAATACCTTCGAATGGATAGCATCGTACCAAATCAATGAAGCGCCTTTGTGCTTTGCATTTCTTGGACAAAGAAGGGAAGGTTCATTCATTAATTCATTTGCGCCCGTGGGCTATGAAGCGTGACGCCCGAACTGTGCGAAGAACATGTACCGGCGCTCCAAATAGTGAGTGGCATACATTGCTGTGGGACTTCTTGTCCAAAGTGAAAACTTGAGCCCGATTCCCAGTAATAGGCATCTATAGCCGAGTTCGACGCCTATCCGTCACCAATCTTTGGGAATGGAGACAATGGGGGTCAATGACAAAAGAAATTCGTGTAACAGTGCGTGCACTGGCGACCCTCGAGAGTCGAATCGTTCTATAGAGACGATAGACCCGTGTGTAGGTCTGCTGATAACAGCAGTCTCCTGTGCGCCAGAAATGCGGTATTGATCGTCTTGTCGTATCCCATGACTTCTGCGGCGTGGTACACACGGAAGTTATTATTCTGGTTTGGCTGTTCAAAGCTTATCGTATTGAGCGTAGAACATCAAAGTAAAATCACCATGAAAAGTGCTAACGTAGCTAGCCTTGGACCCAGTCGCCCTCCGCCGTCTCTTTTGCCCGAAGCTGCCGCATGCCACAAACAATTCCCTTCTGCCAGGCCATAGCAGCCTTTTGTCTGAATATGCAGCATAAGAAACGCAAAACAGGGCCAGAAACACCGTGTTTTGTGTGTGGTATCTCCCTACAAGCGTTATTGACGACCGCTTCGTTTGCCTGAAAACGCATTCGTAAATTAGGATCAAAACAAAACCCTCGACATATGTAGTACACACCTAGACGTAAACCTCCTCCTTGTATGCCTAAACTCTCGCAATTTGTGACCCACCATATCCTATGCTACCAACCTCCAACACCGGCATCGTTGGGACGCGTCTTCCAAGTTCGGGCCAATATAGCCCGTTCCTTGGTGATGTTCTAGGACAGTATGAACTGCCTAAGGTCACTCCAGCCCATGATATTCGTCGATCCAATAGGTACGAGTCGTTATAGTGGAGAGCCTGCTAGAAATCGAAGTTGAGCTGAGGGTCGCCATCGTGATGAACGATGAAGAAAGGGTTCTCCTCGACGGTGGGAAATGGCTCCGGCATCTTCCGGTGGCTTCCCACCTCCATCGTCCGATCGTCGCAAAGAGCTCAGCCGGTCGATTTGGCGCTCAGGAAATAAGCTTGTGGAGGTAGTAGGTACTACTGTTATCGTGCTCGAGAGGTTTTTATCGATGTTTCTGACTCGTTAAGACAAAAGACCACCTTTACTGGCTATCGGCAACAGGTTGCGGGATAGCACAACGCGGGAATCTTAGTTGAAGCCTTGAAAGCGCAAAGAATGATCTCCCTTTATTCTATTGATCTGCCGCGGGCGCTTAACGTCGGAGATGAAGCGGTGCACAAATAGGGGTGGCCGCGTACATTCAACGGATCTTTTTGAGAAATTGGAGTCATATGAAGAGCGCGCACCGCGGCGCACTCGAGAAGAAGTCTGAATTTGACCGGTTCTGTACAAATCGATTAGCAGATGACTGTAGAAGGGATATTGATCACAAAACCAAAACCTACAGGATCGTCTAAGAACGACATAGATTTTATTTGTACCATGGGTGTCTAAAGCGCGATCAACAAGCACAACCATAGTCAAAGCCATCTGCCATCCCAGGCCGAAATCTAAGCAGCAAATATATCCGATGCATCATCAAGACCACCCAGGTTCATCAGACAAGCACTTGGTCGATTTCCATCTTCCCATTGACGGGGTTGGTAGGAAATTTCCTTCCGGACGACGAATCAAGCTTCATTCGCGCAATACACAGTATATGAAATTACGAATCTCTGCACTAAAATAAAAAGTTGAGCATCTAGAGATCACTTCTCCTTCGAACTTTGGTTGGCAACGATCGCGTCGAATCAGACATTTGAACAGCAAAAGATAAAATAAAGTTCTGTCGAGGGGCATGGGGACATTGCACCCTCATCTTACAAGTAAATTTATTTGCCATATGTACGCCGGCCGTGTGGACAATGTTCAGGTTGGCGGAGGAACCAAGGTGACTAATAAGGCTGGTGCGAGACGGACTGTGAGAAAGATTATATAATGTAATTAAGTCCCCTAACACTGGGTTTCAGGTTTGTTCTGGCACACTACAACGTACTTACGAGAGAGGGATTTCCAGGAAGATGGACGACGAAACCGCAGAAATCGAACTGGTGAGCGACTCCTATGCCGTATGCACGCTACCTTTTCTAATATCATGAGACTAGCTTCAACAAAACCTCCATAAAACGAGGCAAATATCGAAGCGAATGACCAGTGAGTTCAACATGGTGCTTTGCAAGTATAGGCTCATAAAGGACAGCCATTCTGGACAGCTTCGACACCCGAATCGCCAAACTAGAGAAATCTATCTTACCGCTGTATACAGCGGCCCAGCTCTTGAACAAGCGGAGGAACAGTACGGCAGCATCTTTAAGTTTTGCTTATAGAGAATGCTTGGTCTTACTACGGGCCTCTATAGACATCGATAAGGCGCTTTCCAAGATCGAAGATGTGGCGAGCAACCAAGGCGACCTTTCTAGCGAAGAGAGCTTGATTCTACGTGGGTACGTTTCGTGTTTCTAGGTTCTCTCTCTCCATATACTCGTGGACTGATACAGTATATACTTATACTTAGACCCCAGCCAGGCCAGTTGGATGTATACAAAGACGCGTTGGAACGGTTGAATGCCAATATCGCGTTCAAAGGCAATGATGGGGACACTGAGAAGATCGTGAGTCTATCGTCTTTCCCTTGAGCCGCTAATTTATTTTTTCAATTCAGGCGTCTCTCGTGGAAACCGGCGCGAAGAAGCTGACGCAGCTGTACACCAAGGTCGTCGCAGAAGGCTCGTCTGGGATCACACCTGTACCAGGAACGTCAGAAGTGGTCATGGTCTCTTCCTTCCCTGCATCGCTCCTTCCTTCTTTGTCGCCCGTTGTCAGGTTTCTGCGGACACTCCCCTTGCCGTCTACGCACCCCTCACACCCGGCCGCGCAAACAATCCTGAAGACACTCATGGACGCGCAACGCGGCTACGCAGACATGCGAGGCAACTGGGCTGTCAAGTGCCTCGACGGCCAGGGCAAAAGGCTCGTCGTGCGCGCAAACGAAGTCGACCCCCTAGTGACGGGCCGTGAGTTTGGGGAATGGGTTGAACTGATTTTGGGAACGGCAGAGGAAGAATATAAGCTTTTGCAAGAACTATCCCCTCTTTCCAGCGCTACATCCGTTTCAGCCGCGTTCGCCGTCCTCCTCGCTCCGATCCTGCGACTTTTCAACACCATCCTCGGTTCGCTGATCACGCTCACCAAGAAGAACCTCCAAAAGTTTAGCTTCCTCGCTCTATCGTCATACGAGTCCTTGCTGTCACTGCAAAACCATTGGGAAGATATCCTGTCCCGTGCGTCCGACAAACTGCGAGACAAGAACGAGTTCAAGGATGGATTGCCGGCTCTCAGAAGTTTGTGCTTGCGTAGCTTCCCCGAGTTCTTGGTCGATCTCAAGCTTGGAGCGACGGCACGGGGAGCGGCCGATACGAGCACAAAGTTGATGGGTTTCACTGTTGAGGTGCGCTTTTTGTTTTCTCGTCCTCGTCGAAGTTTGATTTGATGCTCATGACAACAATTTAGACGGTAAACTACATCTCGAAGATTCCGGATGTCCAAGGAGCCGTCTCTGCAGCGTTGACGGCACTCGGAGACGGAAACTGGAAGATGGGCGAAGGTGTTCAAGTCGGAGTGAACAGCAACAAACTCGGTGCCGTCGAAGGAGATGAAGGAGCCACCCTCGAACATTTCATCTGTACGTCGTCATCAGTCTTTTCTTTTTCGTATCAGTATCCTCAACTACCACTTTGCAAAAACAACAACAGACGATGTGGTGTCTACGGCCGTGACCAGTCTCACTACGATCTCCCGTACGGGTCGACGGCCAGCATTCGGCTCGATCTTCCTCTTGAACAACGTTTCGTACCTCCGCACACACCTTCTCCTCGAACCAACCTCTCGGGCCGTCCCAGCCCTCCTCTCCTCCTCCGCCAAAGATCTGCTCAACTCCAACTACCGCACCGCAAAAGCGGGGTACTTTGACGCCAACTTTTCGCCTTTGATGCAAGCCATGACTGACGACCCGAAAGGTTCCGGCAAGGGTGCGGCGAAGGAAAAGTTTACGCGGTTCTTTGATTTGTTCGATGAGGTTGTGGAGAGGCATCGGATGGCGAGGATATTTGAGGATGAGGATGAGGAGAGGAGGGCATTGGGAGAAGAAATTGTTATGCTTGTCGTACCGAGTTTGCAGCGGTTCATTCAGAAGCAGAAAGATAGGGACTTCAGTAAGAGTAAGTCGTGTCTTATTCGTTTGTATCGAGGAGGTTGAACTGATGGACATTTCTTTAGATCCACAGAAATGTAAGCTTTCGAAGGTGTTTTTGCCTCTTCTTTTTACTGTACTAATGTTACCCAATAGATATCAAGCGAACGCCAGAAGACGTCGAATCTCAAATTCGGAATGTGTTCGGCTGAACATACCAATTACCATACCAACTCCCAATGTACAATATACCCCCTTCAATTCTTTTACCGATGTAGCTATTCATTATTTAATACAGATAGAAATATCCGGGATGTGTTCCAAGATTGAGTGCGAATGGCGAACACGGCTGATTAGACGTGACACAAGATTTAAACGCGAGTGGCGAATCGCCAATTAGACGTGACACAAGATTAAACGCAAGAGGCGAACCCCGCGATTAGGGCTTTGGTTTCAACAGACCATATTTGCCTCCATATTTGTCGATGAAATCCCTCACGGGATCCTCTTTCAGTGCAGCAGTAACGATGAGGGCCACGATCATCAGAACCGTCCCAATCGCCATCAAGGCTATAAACAAAGTTTCAAAAGGCATCGTCAGCGACTGTCAAGTCTTGATGATGATATAAAGCGATAAATGGATCCAACGCACCCATTCCAAGATTACCGCAGAAGGCGACAACCTTGATGGCTACTTCGCCGGTCCCCCAAATCGCGACCCCGATCTGGACGGCCAGTGTGATGCACTGGAGGGATGTGAGCAGCAGCTCTAGCCCGCTGAACCACCTATCGATTGCGCGAGCGGCCGGGTTCGTGATTGAGCGAATCCACTCGTCTGCGGCTGCCCATACGCAGAAGCAGGAAACGAAGAAGCCTGTTGATTGGTAAATGAGCTATTTGTTGGACCAGAGAGGACGACATGAGACGCACCGAAAACGAGTTTTACCCCTTTGCCGAAGCTGGTTGTGAGCGATGGTCAGTATATGTGGGTCTGTCGTGGTATATCGACTCACGTAGCCCAAAGACCCTTGATGGCCATCCCGATGTTGTTAACCTTTGTGCTCAGTGCTTTAGCAGCATTGATAAGACCTAGAGATTTCCTTGGCATAAGTTTCTTGAGGCACCACCCAACCCCCCTCGCGAGCGACTTGATGACCCACCCCGCCAACTGGAGTGGGCCCGCAAGGTGTGCCTTGGGCGCCATCATCACGCCCTGCACCAACGACAGGTACATCGAGATCTGCTCCGGGACACTAAGGTTCCCCGCGCCCACCCTCTGCTGCAGCACGAACATCCCGACTGTCACGATGGCCGAGGGCGCGCCCGCCTTGAACTTTTCCCAGTACTTGGGCAGGCCTTTGAGCTGTTTCAGCTCTTGTTTCCGCGCGAGGATGGCGGAGAGCTCGGTGACGGTTGGTTTGCGGTGGAGGAAGTTGGAGTGGGCTTGGACGACGTGGATGAGGTCTTTCCCGAGCTCGGCCCAGGTGTGCGCTTCGCGCTCGCCCATCAGCTTTTGAAGCTTCGCGTAGCTCTCGTCTTTGCTCTTCAAGGGATCATTGTGTATCTGGTCCAGGCTTTCGAAGAGCTAGAGGAGGGAGGCTAGGTCAGACGAGATGGAAGGCAGTTGAAGGAGTAAGTAACCGCGTACCTCTTTCAAATGGGCCGTAAACTCGTCGTTCCACTCGACGCTGTCGAGAGTCGCGAGCGTCGAGGCGCCCTGGAGAGCGCTCATGACATCTTCGATGCTCGATACGCCTTCTTGATCGCCGCAGACGCTGTGTAGGAGGGTAAGCTTGTTGTGCCAGTCGTATACATCTCGCTCGACGCGGTCGTCTTGCGAGCGAACACGATGCGTGAATTGGCGGAGGTGCGTCGGGCTGTCTGAATACCAACAGACAGTGCATATTAAGCTAACTTGAAGGCTAAGAGATTTGGAACTTCAACTTTACCTAGGTATTCAACGAGCCGCTTGTACCAGTACGCAGCGTGGTGGAGGTAGGGCTGGAACGACGCGACAGCACGTACGTAGCCCAGACGATAGCACTGCAATGCGACCGCCCTCGACTGTGTCTGGACCTTTTCGATTCTATCAGCGTCGTCCTTGCGATCCCATCCATATGCCTCAACGGGGTCAACCTGGTTCCCAAGTGGCTTCTCCGCCGACATGCACGCCGGGAAGAAGGCCTCGCATTTGGTGCGGTTGATGCGCGCACGCTGGGCGGGGGCAACGGAATCCGAGTTGGAAAAGTGTTGGAGGATGTTGACGACGGCTGCTTGAGGGAGGTAGTCCGGCGCGAGATCGGCGATCGATTGCTCGTCTTTGTCGAGCGTTGGTGCGTCCGGGTAGAGCTTCGACTTGGCGTCCTGTGGTATGCTCGCCAGGAGAAGCTATATACAAAGTCATAGAGTTAGGCATCGGGATACACGGTTTACAGGTACAGAATTAAAAAGGACCTACCTTTCCGAAAATACGGTCTCCTTCCTGCTGCGCGATATCGAGTCCTTTCGCGTTGATACTGCTTATCATCAAGAGTTGTTGGCGAGTCGTCTTTCCGTCCGGTCCATATTCGATGGCGGGTGACTTGGTGCGCTTTCGTTTCTGGTCGACAAAGAATTCGCCCTTCCACTTCCATTCACCCTTTTTGTCGACAAAGGTACCCTCGAATGTCCGTTCGTGGTCTTCGATCCCGGGGTTGACGACGATACGGAAGGTGTAGTCGCGTTCCTTCTTCTCAGGATCGCCCTCGGACTTGAATAGCGTCATCTCTCTGCCGTGCTCAGAGTTGACGACGTCAGAGATATCGTCGCTACCGAGAAAGACCTTTGGACAGATGTCAGACTTCCCTCAATTATCTCAAGGATTGAAGTCAACTTACTACAAGCGCCAGCTCGTCGTTGGGAACCACTCCGTAGCTCAGGTTGTAATACGGGTCCCAGTCCTCGTCTTCAACAGGATTTCCTTGCTTATCCTTGACCAGAAGTCGCTTAGTTTGATAAACAGTTACCATGACTTCCTCCGTGTCCACAGGTTTGTTGTCCTCGAACGACTGGGAAGCGCTGAAAGCTTAAATTAGACTGGTTGGTAGGGGGAAGTCAGGCCGAAGTTGCATACAAGCTCGCAGCCATTAAGCCATGGGCAACTGGTTTTTCGAGAAAATCAACAGGAGGGTGTATAGCTGGTCTGCGGAAAGAGTTAGACCTGCGTGTTCTAGATGCCATGCAAAATGCACCACATACCCGAAGGAGAAATTCTCAGAGCCTTTAGTCTCGACGTACTGAAGTCCGTCAACAACCATCGGACTAGAATACAGAAGCGTTAGCCGCACAACGTCGGATTGCTAGCTCCGTGCACACTCACACAACGCTCTCATAACTCGGAGGTGGCTCGGTAGGTTCGCCAGTCACAATGACGCGCTCTCCAGAGCTATAGCTCAACATGCCGACAAGACTGTTGCCTTCATTACTGAACGACCTAATCAAATGAAAAGAAAATAACCGTTAGTGGGGGGGTGGCCTCAGTTGGTGGCAAAGGAAATCCACTTACAAGTTGCCTTCTGGGATTCGAGAATCAGAGCAGGCCCAAGCGACGCCGTTCGACGCGGTATTCCAGTACGCGTGTTTGATAGGCGTTCCATCGAGAGAAATGGTCTGGTTCGCGGCGTCGATGGTTACTTTTCCAACCGTATTGCGAGGTTCCTCGTCCAAAGGATCGAAGAACGAGTCGGAAGCTGTGATAAGCTCGAAGCTCTGAGGGGTAGGGCTTGTCGATAGCATTGTCGGACTCGTTTGGCCAATAATGGCAAATGCAAAACGAAGGACGGTTGATGACCTTGCGTGAAGGTTTTATCAAGCCTGCTGGAGGGTTGATTACCATTGGTTGGTTTCCCGTCTGCTAATCGACGGTTTTTTTGACAGGTAGAATGGACAACACGCCTGGAATTTCGTCCCTGAGTGGGACATGCCTTCAAGCCTTGCGATGCCGCCGTGTACAAGTAGGTACAGGTGGAGGAAAAAGGCACAGGGGCAAACTCGCAAATATTGATGCGCCGGTGTTTGCAAAACACCGTCTGATTCGAATGTCGTGCCAGTCAGTGTGCCTTGGAGCGGGATCTTATCAACGGATGTCGGCTCACAGGTTATCCCCTTCTGTGTAAAAGACTTTACAGGACTCGAGGGCCTTATTCTGGCCTGATCAGTTGTTCGACAGCTTGTCAGGTCCTGTTAAGCCATCAGAACGGGGTTTACAATCCGACACCTTGATAGACCTTGATTGGCACGTACAGCTGCGGAAACCCGGGCCAGGTACTGCCAGGTATAGACATGGAAGAAGATAAGTAGATGTGATGCAGGTACGAGAGCAAAATGAAGGATCGACACCCGGACGCTAGATTCCCCCGTAGCTCAAGGATCAATGGATCAAAACACGACTAGTGAAATCTTCAACAGGTATTTTGAAAATAGGTTCATACAATCTATAACACAAGTAAAGCAGGTGCAAAAAGGCCGACATCGGAACATCAAGACTTGACGAGCAAGTTATACTTCTTTCCATACTTGTTAATGAAGTCCTTGACCGGATCCTCCTTGTATACCATGCTAATAATTGACAAGACTGTTACCAGCCCAGAGGCGGCAGACATGAAAGCTATCAAGCGCAAAAAACCCGTAATCAGGAAACAATGTAACGCCGTAAGAAAAATATGAGGACTCACCACTACCCATGGTACCACACAATGCGACAAGCTTCACCGCTGCTTCGCCCGTGCCCCAAATCGCGGCGCCAAACTGTACACACATGGTGATACAGTTAAGGGAAGCCAGGACAAGTTCGGCTCCTTTAAACCACTTGTAGAGAGTCGAGACGTTGGGGTCATGTAAAGAACGGAGAAAACCGTCCGCAACTGCCCAAACGCAAAAGCATGAAACGAAGAACCCTATCGGTCACCCAACTTTGTTTAGACGGTAGACAAAAGTAACAAAAGTGTCCACATACCTAACGCAATCTTGATGGTTTTGCCGAAGCTATTCCATGAATTAACCTTCGGAATCGGAAACGCGAGGGTGTGGAAAGTCAAGACTCACGTCTTCCAATGACCCTTGATGGATATAGCAACGTTCTTCGCTTTCAACTTGATGGCTCGGGCCACCTGTATAGCGCGATACGCCCGTTGCGGGATAATCTTCCCCAGGCACCACGCAACACCCAAGGAAAGATACTTGAGAATGAAGGACCCTAGCTTCAACGGCCCAATAAAGACGCGTCCAGGCGCATTCAGAACACCTTGGGTTAGAGTCGCGTATATCGAAACTTGCTCCGAAAGAGTAATTTTGCCCCCGTCGAGCTTATGGAAAAGAGCCCATAATCCGACTGAGACGATCGACGCTGGTACACCGTCCTTGAGTTTGTCCCAGTATTGAGGCAACCTTTTCAATTGGTCCATCTCTCTCTTGCGAGCCAGGAGTGCTGAGAGCTCGGTCACGGATGGGTTGCGATGGAGCGCAGAGCACTCTTCTTTGACGAGTCGAACAAGGTCTTGTCCGAGTTCGGCCCAGGAGCGAGACCCGCGGTCGACTGGCATAAGCTTCTGCAGGGTCAGATAGTCCTCTGTCGTATTCTGCTGAGGATCCTGATCGACCTCATCTAGCTTTTCGAAGAACTAAACTACAGTTAGCGCCGGTTCAATAAACTTCAGAGGGAAGACTTACTTCTCCTAAGTGTGTAGTGAACTCTTCAGTCCACTCAACACTGTCGAGACTGGCGACAGTCGAGGCGCCTTGCAAAGCGCTCATGACGTCTTCTATGCTCGACACCCCTTCCAGGTCACCGCAGACGTTATATAGGAGCGTAAGCTTGGTGTACCAATCGTATACATCCCTCTCAACACGATCGTCCTCAGAGCGCACGCGATGGGTGAACTGACGGAGATGGGTTGCACTCTCTGTATGAGCAGCAATCAGTAGAGTAAGGATCCGAGAACAGCGGAGACACCTACCGAGATATTGAACGAGACGCTTGTACCAGTACGCCGCATCCTTGAGGAACGGCTGGAACGATTTCACCGCACGAATATAACCAAGACGATAGCACTGCACCGAAACGGCATTCGCCTGTTTCTGGTACTTCCCGATAGTCGCAGCGTCTTGTATACGATCCCATCCATACGCTTCCACGGGATCGACTTTACCGTCTTCGGGCTTGTCTGGCGTCGTACATGCAGCAAAGAATACATCACATTTGGCCTTGTTGATGCGAGATCGTTGAGCTTGTGGGATCGACTCGGAGTCTGCGATGTGTCGGAGGATGTTGACGACAGCTGCTTCAGCCAGATAATCGGGTGCCAGGTCGGCTATCGCTTGCTCGTCCTTGTCTAGTTTGGGTGCGTCTGGGTAGAGCTTCTTCTTAGCATCTTCAGGGATACTTGCGAGGAGCAGCTAGGAAACAAAGTGAAAAATCAGAGTGGTTCACGGATGAAAGATTAACTAAACTAACCTTTCCAAAGATACGATCGCCTTCCTGCTGAGCGATGTCCTTGCCAGTGGAGCTCAAGCTCGAAATCATCAACAGTTGTTGACGAGTCGACTTCCCATCCGGACCATACACCACAGGAGGCGTCTTAGGAGCCTTTCGCGTCTGGTCCATGAAGAACTCCCCTTTCCATTCCCATACACCCTTCTTGTCGGTCAACGTGCCTTGAAAGGTGCGTTCGCTCTCTTCGATACCGGGGTTGATGGTTATACGGAAAGTGTAGTCCCGTTCCTTCTTCTCGGCGTCGCCTTCCGATTTGAACAACACCATTCCCCGACCATGTTCTGTGTCAACCGCATCAGAGATATCGTCTTTGCCGAGGATAACCTATAGGATACCATCGACAGTTCATTACCGGCTTCTTAACTTGAAGGAAAACTTACGACTAATGAGAAATCGTCATTCGGAATGATACCATAGGCGAAGTTATAAAAAGGTGACCATTCGCTGTCTTTCACCGGCTTTCCATCCTTGTCTTCCACTAGTCGTCGCTGGGTCTCGTACACGGTAATACCGACTTCTTCCGTCTCTTTGTTGTCTCCCTTTCGTTCGCCTTCCACGCTCCTAATCAACATTTAAACAACTTGGATAGTAAACAGAATTCCATGGACGTACCAATTCACAGCCAATACCCCGTGCGCGACTGGCTTCTCGAGCAAGTGAACCGGTACGTCGAAGGCGGTCCTAAGGCAAGTCAGATGGACGTTCGTAATACAGAATGAGATCGCACACCCAAACGAGTCCTGATCACCAGCTTTGGCGTATTGGGAAGGTTCGTCGACGATGACGGGTCTGCAGGAATCTCAGCAAGGTCAGACACGGAAAATTGATACCCGTACGTAGATTCGGCCTCGACATATTCCGGGGGTGGTTCCGTAGGTTCTCCAGTAACAACCACTCGGTCTCCAGAGCTATAGGCCAACAAACCAACTACGCTGTTTCCTTCATCGTTGAACGACCTGCCGTAAAGACGACGTTAGTACTTCGTTTAGTGTTTGACATTGAACCACTCACAGATGTCCTTCAGATATTTGAGAATCGGGACAAGCCCATGCAACGCTATTCGTCGCGTCGTTCCAATATGTATGGGTGAGCGCCTTTCCATCGAGAGATACAGACTTGTTGGAAGCATCAACAACGACCTGAACGATCTTGTGAAGGGAATCTTCTTCTCCAGAATCCAAAAATGGATCAGCAGCTACAGTGAGCCGGAACGTTTGGACACCAAGGGTTGAGAGCATCATTGAAAACAGAGATCACTAACACCCCGCTGGTCATAGTCAGTAAACTTATGAGGGCGTCGGATCGCGGGTGATCCATGGTGGAGACCTGACAGCCAGAATGAGAGAGTCCCGAATCGAAGTACGTGCATGCGGAAATGTCCCTGACTTCGTTTGCCAGAAGTGTCTTGACAGATATCGGGCCCTGTGGAACGCCGTAAAACTTCCATGGGACAAGTGAAATTGTGAAAACATGATGGTTCCTCTTGGTTCCTATATTGCAGTGAATCATTTGCGCTGTCAAAATTCTGCCACGAGGTCTACGAGCGCAGGGCACGGAGACCAAAGATCTTTGGACAGGGGTCTGATTTCAATTATTTGGAGCTGGACGGCAGTTCGACATTGTAAAAAATAAACATACAGAGGCTCGATCGTGCGAAGCCAAAGGTTGATTTGAATCTCCGATAGAATTGACCGGCAAACAGCGGAATAAGTGTTCTTAGGGGCTTATTATTCCGGCGCGCATTTGGAACGAATGAATGAGACCACACTAAAAGCGAATTACGCATGACCTCGTATTTAATATTAAATTACAGCGTGTAGAAGATCGAATGACGTCCCAATAACGACTTTTACTTAACATTTGCCGCCAGCAACGTCAAGTTCCCTCATAGCTCCAATCTCTATGTCGGTGAAGCGCCTGATCCTCTCCGCTGGAACTCCTTCAAAAGCAGCGGAAAAGCGTCCCTCGGAATTGTCAGCTCCCTCAACTTCACGGATCCAAATACAAGAAATGAAATTTGCGCCATGTTTCTTAAGACTGTAAGAGAAACAACCATACTCAGTGGCAGCGAGTTAAGCTAAGGTAAAAAGACTTACGCTGCGGCATAAACCTCGGGGTCCTTCTGGGTCGAGTCACCGACAACAAGCCATTTCTTGTTGGGATACATCGCTTGGACTCGGTCAATCATGCTGAGTTTGTACGCCAAAGGGTCACTTCCACTTTTCGTCAAGAATTCAATGACTTCAGGGATATCCACCACAGTGAGATTTTGAGTGAATAGAGGCCCCTTTGAGTTGGAAAATGAGGTGTCAATAAAGTTGTTTAGGAAGGGGTAGAACTGATATGGCGTCGCAGTGATATAAATAAACTGGGGCTGGTTGAGAGATGTGGCAAGCGAGGAGTACAACTCGGGCATTCCTGGCACGGCTTTCGGTTCTTCCAAGAGGGTAGACTTGAGAAGGGTGGCAGTATCAAGGACGTTGGAGACCTTAATGGTGTCGTCGATATCTAGATGATCGTTCTTGAGGTGAGAGACTCTTCGGTCGATTACACGAGGCACTTACCGGAAATGACACCAAATCCAGAATCAGGAGAGAAGAACACGGACGCCTTGATATCTCTGCTGTCCAAAAATCCAGCTGTAACGGTAGCCTCCGCCTCCTTCTCCCCACCGCACGTTCCCAGACTCACAATTCCATTCGCCAGTCCGAGATCCCGTCCAGCGGTTTTGGGCAGCTTGGCCTTAGTCGAGCACCCTGGGACAGACACCTCTACCACCTTTCCAGGAATCCCGATGGACGCCAGGACGTCTAACCGTTCCTGGAGGATGTTCAAGCTGTTTCCGACACTTACGCCAACGGAGGACAGGAACTCGGTCACAGCTGAGGTTACAACCCCAAGGTCGGGGGTCCTCAAGGAGACATAGGTTTGCATTTGCAGGAGAGTGTTGGCTGGGTTGGATGGATCTGGAAAGGCTGCACCATCGAAAAGCAAGACATCGTCTAAAAGCCCGGGAGAGTCGAAGATAGCACGACGCGATTCGGCCGTTGGTCGGCCATAAACGAGTGTAGTGGCAACGGAGAGAGGGACAACGAATGCTTGAAGCTTCATCTTGTGATGCGCAAGATGCTAGTAAGGAACGACTTTGGCCGAGAAAGCAGGCTAAATATGAGGGGGGTCGAGAGCCAATGGTCAGTCACGCTGCCTCCATAACAGGGGCTTAAATATGAGCGCAACATACGATGAATGGAAGAACAGGTTAAAACTCGGAGATATCCTTCGCAGAAGGAACGAGCTAAGGAGGTAAAAAAACCGTAAAATCGAACGTGTCTGGAGGGGCAACAAGGGAAGAGAAAGCGAAAATGAAACGGCGGGAATCACAAGCGGGACGATCTATAAGCGTTCCATATGTAGCAGTCGGATGGGCGTTGTGGATCTATAATCCTGCGTAATCACCTGAAATCCGACATATGGATTTTTACTGAGAAGCACTAAAATCTCTTCGCCATCACGATCATATGAGCCAGAAGTTCCCAAGTCATCACTGTCTCGTGGCCGTTCAAGCGAATGGTTGAGACTTTATGCCAACGGTATCAAATTGTATTGAGATGGACAGCCTTCGGCTGTCACTGTTGAATAGAAGCAGTAGAGCACCTCGTGGCGATGATACCTTGGAAGTCAACAGAAATCACTTATATGATGGCACCCGGTGAGACTGAGTACGTACACAAACGTTGGTCGCTCTCCACAAGGAGACTTGAGACGACAACGAACAGTCGTATGCAGAGCATGAACAGAAGGATTCGAGCAAACGTTCGGTCAGAACGGTGGTTTGCCCTATTGGCCACGATGATGGTTTCGATGCAACGATCACCGGGCGCTTTACTACTCGAGAGCAGATGATCTCCAAGTTCAATCTCCGACTGAAAGCTGAAGGCGTTAAATAAGCGCCCAATGGCAAATGTTCTCGCGACAAGGCAGTGGGAATGGCGACTCTGTCCGCAAGAATTTGTCCAGCTATTTTCACAGGGTTACATATTACCTTGCTTCCTCCAACCTTCCACGAAGTTGAACGCTGAGCATCTACACTCGTCGCGTAATCAAGGTGCCAAAACGGTGCCAGTCAAATATTCAGAAACCATTATTGATTATATGAGTACATTTCAGCGGCTACTTAAGTAACCCAAACTCCTTTGCATACCCATGGAAGAACGCGACGACTTGCAGATTCAACAGGTTGTCGTCTGCGGGGAATTCGATGCCAATCGTTTCAATTAAGGCAGAAACTGGCACAGGGATCTGGGCAAACGGGGACTAGAAGAGTAGATATAATGAGCAAATATAGCAAAAGACAAATCAGAGATATACCTCGATTATATCCGGTATGGCATGCGGAAGGAGGATGGCCTGACACAAGTCGATTATCACTTCTTGCGTGGAAGGTTGAAGATCATCTTCCTTGGCCCATTGACGCAGGAGCTCGAGCTTTGTGTAAAACTCACCCAGCACTCCGTTGATATCTCCGGCGCCTAGCATAATGACTTGGTGACGTAACATCTCTTTATATTGGGGTGAAGTGATATACCCAATTAATCGTTGGTACCACTCCTTAGGGTTGTTCTCCAGGTAATGGGTTCTGAGTTCTGGGTTGGCTCGAACGTAGCCAATACGGTGGAAGGAGGACGTCAAGTCTGCATAGGCCGCTTGAAATTGTTTTATGGTCTCTGCATCCCTCGCACGATCCCAGCCATATGCGCGCACAGGATCTTCAACACCCGCCGGCGGGACGGTGGCAGAAAGAGCCGCCCAAAAGAGTCGAGCTTTATGCTGATTAACGAAGCCCCGGATCTCTGGCCTCACTCTTTCCTCGGTGGCTAAACGCGATACAAGGAAGTGGATAGCTGCTACCCGCAGGAAGGACGAGTTCCTCTCCAAAATTTGCTTCTCTTCATCGTCGATGGATGGCACGTTTGGGAAGAACTGGCCGCGGACCTCGTTCGGGAGGGAGTAAATCATAATCTAGAGGTTGCGTAAGTCATATTTGTGGCTCGACATAGACACAGGGTACCAACGCGAAAGAAGGCTTCATTTCCAAGCCGAAATTGTTCAGGTCGAGCATGGATAGCGATGAGTTGACCAAGGGAGCCTCCGGGCATTGATGTCAATGAGAAGACTGATCAGGGCTTGGCAGGAAACGGAAAGGACTGGGGGGTTCAGTGTTCGGCCATGCTCCATATACTAGTAGCATTTTGAAATTCATTGTTTTCCGACTCCTTGGTATGTATCAGCCTAGATCCTCGGCACAAAAACTTTGCGATGTCAGGTACGAAGCAT
The DNA here is from genome assembly GCA_900156845.1 of Coprinopsis strossmayeri. Classification (NCBI taxonomy): domain Eukaryota; kingdom Fungi; phylum Basidiomycota; class Agaricomycetes; order Agaricales; family Psathyrellaceae; genus Coprinopsis; species Coprinopsis strossmayeri. The sequence continues at coordinate 97,242 of FTPT01000140.1, read as the reverse complement.
CTCGATCCTCACCGAATAGGGGGCCATGGAGTCCCTTGACAGCTGTAATGGAATCGGATCGCGGGATGATTATAAAGAATTACAGCTGTCTCATCAGTGGTAAGTACAATATTGAATACACTCTACTTGAACACGCGATATTAGTCCCGGCGGAATTCTACATAACGGTAGGTACCAAACTTCTACCAAGGTCCCGTCAAACTAGTCCAATCATTCAACACCGTGCTCCTCTCGGTTCCAATCTGTTTAGTCATCTCGTTCTGTCTGGGTATGGGCAACAATTCATAATGAGCCAACAGGTTCCCATCCAAGATACCCTTCGAAATGGGTTTAGAGACGTGGTCGTTTTTGACAATCCTAAAGCACCTTCAGCCATTCGAAAAACGACGACAAACGTAGGCAGTAACGTACCGGAAGGCTTTGGGATTAAGCCCAGCAACGTGCTGGATGTTCCTCGTTAGTTGTCCTTGAAGAAGCTGTAACCTCTTGAAAGAGTGTTCATCAACAGGGGTTAGGGATGATAGTGACCCATCAGCTGAGCCTATAAAACAACGTCAGAAAACTACAAGAACGAGTCACTGGCAGACGCACCGGTCAAAAGCTTGGACTGAGGGATCGACGGATCATCCTTATCTCTCCTTGCAATCATCACCGAAGTACGATACTCGACCTGGCCATGATACTCCGTTCGAAGCAACAAGAATCGTCCATCCCGCGAATCAGGATCTGAATCAAATATGAATAAGGAAAACGCCAGTCAACACTTGTTGACATACCTTGTGGGTTATAGTCATACACCCTCATAATACCTTCTTCATCACCCGCAATGATCGCTAGCTCCCCTTCCCAATTGAAGAAGAAATCGGCTCTCGTAACACAATGATGATCGACATCCTTCGCCAACAAAACAAGCTTATACGGGTCTTCCTATAAATATAGGGCGGAAAGTGAGAATTTAGAACGTCGTCGACTGGATCCATCTATCATGACTTACTTGGAACGCAACAAACATGATGCTCTTCACGGCATCTCCAATCAACAGCAGGTTCTTCAAAACTCGCAGTGACGTCACATAGATTCCAACATCCATGAACGCAACACCGACGAGGCGTTCATCCGAATCGAAGGCTCGTACGAATATCTAGGTAGATACGTTAGCATCAAGTCAAGAGCAAACAAAAGAACACTTACCTTTTGTCCCATTGAAGACACAAGGTACCCGTGGAACCCGCAAACAGCTGTAACGGGCCCCTTGGCATCATCCCTGCACCTCAATCGAAGCTTGTACCACCTCGTAGGAGCAATATCCTCATCCGGAACAACTTCAACAATCTCAAAGATGTAGGCCTGGGAAGAGTTAGGAGAAGATCCACGAGGATAAAGGCAAGAAACTTACAGCGCCTTTCGCAGCCAAATCCTCTCCTCTATCAATCGTTGTTCCGACCGCAATGAAATCCTTGCTTCCAGTCTCAGTCGCAGCAGTTTCAAGTGTAACGATCGAAATGTCGTTGATGTATTCATTAGTGGCGAACTCGAAACTAAATTTCAAAAAAAGGTGATCGTAAGGCGATTTGGGGGGCACGCCATGTACGAAAGAAAAAAACATACCCATCCATCGTAACCCAACTATCCGGCGAAATCAATTCTAGCGCAGACGTATCCGTAACGGGATCCGCCACGTTCGGACCTAGGGGAAAGTTTTCATTCATCTCCACGGGTCATAACGGCGGGAGGAGCAACGTACCATCTCGACCCCAAACCCTCAACCCGTCCTCATCATACAATCCAAACCGAGCTTTCATACAGCTGGCGGCAACCACCAAACATGTTGAGGGATCGAACAAGACATTCGAGTATGATCTTCCGCGGGGGATTGATCGCGCAGGGAGAGGGAGCGTATACGTGAAATCGGGTAGCCATTCGATTAGTTTTGGGCCCTACAAAGATGGGCGAGGCGTCAGCGAATAAGACTTGCGGGCGAAAGACAACGAAACATGTATGGCATCGAAGCCGCACATAACATCAAACAGAAAGAAAGGGCCACACGCATTAAGAAGAGAAAAAACCCCTCGGGATGGACGAATGAAAAGAAGATAGAATCTGGTTCTTCCACTCACCTCCTCACAATACACCAAAAAGTCTCCCCGTTCATCCCAAATCGAACAGCTCGTAAAGCTGTAAACGACCTCAAACCCACTCGGGAAGATTTGTACACCTCCATGATCCGTTCCAAGAATCCAAGAGGGCCTATCGCCCGTAAAGAACACACCCGAATACGTGGTCGGTGCCGCTAGTTATGATTGTGTAATCAGCTTCCTCCTCAGTAGCAGAACAAAACATACCCGAAGAGACCGAGGATCTCGATTGGACGACAAACGGAACAAACTGTCTCGACACTTTTTTATGCTCAGCCAAGACGCCACTCCCTTCACCAGCCGCAGTGTTCTCATCTCCCTCATCTCCACGATGCAAGGGTATATCAAACGCGATGCTCGAAATCTTCACAAACTTGATATTGAGCGTCGTCGATCTTCGCTCGTTCGGCGGCGGATGTCCTGATCCCGATCCAGGCTCATGCCGATCATCATGTTCGTCGGCCATATGGACGTCTTCCGACGTAGACCCGGTAGAAGTAACAGACGAAGGTAACGCTTCGTATATCGTCAACTGTCCAGACCGCAAAAACACCTATATGCCAATGCAAATATGCACGTCAATAATCAACAAAAAAAAAAAACAACAAGTCGAATTCTTTTCCAGAAATGGAAGCACGTACGCAGAGGCAAGTCCTCTCCCTCCCTCCTTCCCCAATCCTAGAAATCGAGACCTGCTCCACATCAAATTCTTGAGGTTTTCGCACCTGAAGGATAAATAACCATCATCAGTACAGTACGCGAATATTTCCATGAGGCTTGCTTTGGCAATACACAAGGATAGGAGCTGGGAGACTATGGCTTACCGGTGGGTCAGTAGGCAAAGGAACACTCGAAGTCGGCTTTGCATGCGAATCAACGAGCACATTCTCCAATGAGGGCACAGCAGCAGTTGAAAAAGCTAGCGCAAGTTTCGGGAGGGTCCACACCTAAAGGTAAAGGCCGCCCAGTGTGAGCAAAGCATGCAGTCAGACACGAAGAAGCGAACTGCTACTGTACGTACCTCCAAAACACCACCTGGCCTAACCAAAACCAACCACTGAGTCTCTTTCTTTTCGCTCCCCGCCGCCGCCGCCCCTCCATTCGCATTCATCATACCACCCACACCGGCGTTGCTCACCACACTCTGAAGCGTAGCAGTAGTCGTCTCGGCCCCAGCCACAGACGTCTCAAACTGCTCAGAAAAGATACCAGACGTATCAGAGAAGAAGCATCCAGCGATGTATTTGCTCGTCTATACACAAATAATCATATCTCATTAGCAACTTGGTTTACACTGCAAGCAACAGGGGATCATGATGATAATAAAACACACACCTTTTCGCCCATAGGACTCATATCCTTCCTCCTAATCTTCCCGCGCTCAGTCTCGCCAATGAACAACCCAAGACTATCATCTTCACGGATGATCAAAACGAACGGGTCCAGAATCGAACAATGCCGGATTTTCGGGCGGGCAAGCTTCCCGTCGAGGTCAAGGATAGTTTGGCGCTCGGTACCGTCTGTAAGTGAACGAACGACGTGTTAGCCAGACGAAGACGAAAAGAGCGAGGAAAAGGAAAGAGGGACTGCTCACCAGGTTCCATCACCTTGATAGCACCACTGAGTACCACCAAAATCGCCGTCCGCTGGAAAAAGGAAGCAGCACCGATCATAGTCCCCGTAAGTCGGTTCACGATGCTGATAGTGATATCCGCTTCTCCTCCTCGTTCCTTATCGTAATCTTTGCTTTTATAAGTTGCCTTCGTAGCGATCTAACAACGTTGTTGTGAACTCATGTGTTGTTGATACTGAAAACCAAGAAGAGACGCTTACTCGGGATACTCCAGGACTAGGCACAGCGTCCGTACTCAGAATCAGCGTATCCCTGCCCTCTTTTCCTACCATGTTCATCTCTGCTGCACTCAATCCGCCGGTTATGCTGCCGCCTTTTCTTGATGACGATGATCCAGGCGGAGGTATACGAATGGGTAACGACCATAAACCTCTCGTTCCACCTATAGCTGGAATCTTTTTGCGAGTACGTATAGGCAAATCGCGCTGGAAGAGGGTGAATCCGCCGAGTATACCCGCGCCCGTCGAGGTTACGAGCTCAGGGACCGGTTTATCCTAACGGGTCGCACATATTAATTAGTATCCCGTCACTGAACAAGAAAGAGAACGGGCGCTTGCTTACCCCACTCTGGCTTAATCCAAATCCAACATTAGAGATGGGTCCATAATCTTCCAACGAATCTTCCAACTCGATCTTCAACACGCTCCTCGTTTTCGTTTTGACCTCTTTCTCGACGGCTTTCGTCGGTAAACTCGTTTTCGAATCGCCATAGAGGTCTGGGTAGTGTTGTGTTAGCTGGTCTAAATTAAAAAAGTAGGCAGGACTCGACGCACCATCATCTTCATCCATATCATAGTCCAGGTCGCCCTTTCCAGGATCCATGCTGACATCTCCTCCAATCTCGTCAGACACTTCTTCCTCATCCCACCAAACTTTGCTGACAGTGCTCGGGCCAACAGCGCTTCCAACAAACAGGCGCCCGCTGTCCTTGTCACTCGCACCGCCCTCTGAGAAAGGCAACAAAGCAAGAGTGCTAGGAATCGTACCCTGCGCAATCGCGGGGAGCAGTTGGAGACGAGAAACCGTTCGCCCGTCAGCGACGATTTCAACGGGGTAGATGACACCAGAAGCCAAGACAAGAAGGAGCGTCTTGTCGTCGATGAATGTCGCTTTTGAGCCCTCGAGCGGGATGTTGAGGTCGTTCCCTCCTCCTCCTTCTGCTGTATCTTGCATGGCGGGATCGGGGAAAGGCGACGATACCCCTGGGGCGACAGATGGGACAGGCGGCATTGGCTGATCGGAAACGCGCGAAGCCCAGCCGTTCAGCGGGAGAACAGTCTGGCGAGAAGACGCCTGGTCGACGTAAACCAGAGAATTCGAGGTGACGACGACAACACCGCCAAACGTCTTTGTGCAGGGTATGAGGTACATCGCGTCGTGCGGGAGACCCTCGACGGTCGAGATGATGGGGTAGGCATGCTGTGCCGAGGAAGCCGACGACGAAGAGGTATCGATGGAGAGAGTGAAGATGACGAGCCGAGTGGTATCTTTATGTTCCGCGAGGCGTCCTGTCCATGTCTGAGTTGGAGATGAGAGAACCGCCATCGTCGGATTCGTGAATCCAGGTAGGAATCCAAAATCAATCACGTTCCGGAGAGACGTGTGGACTTGGAGTGCGAGATCGAGGATGAACGAGGGGCTGTATGGAACCTGGTCTTTGGAGTCCATGGCCATGATGTCGAGCAGCTCAGCTTGGGTTTGGTAGAACGGAAGAATGGCGACGGCGTGGTTGGGTAGTGCCAGGGCAGCGCAACGGCTCAGAGGATCGACGCGGAGGTACGACCGAAAGAGAGGCGCAGTCAATGACAGAAGCTGAGGTGCACGCTCGTATGTGTGGATGGACACCGGACTGAGGTCGTACGTCGCAGACGACCATTCCAACAGCGCAATTTTGGCATCCTTGAACGAAACCAACAGTCTATCCAGCTTGTCTTCGATTGAAGAGATCGTCTTCACGTTTTCGAGGCCCGTGACGATCCCATGCAGTTTGTGTTCCTTGATTAGGTACAGTCGCGTTCTCGTCTTTGGCGGCGCAACGGGGCCCTTGGTGGAAAGACCCTTCGACACGTTGATAAACCCGTCGCCTTGACGGTCCATTAGAACTTCCCCCTCGACCGCTTCAGTCCCTCGCCTCTGTCCTCGTCTATCCCGTGGGTCATCTTCATGAGAAGTAGAAAGCTCTTCGCGTAGTTCGAATATTCGTAGCAAGTTCGACCGGGCCACGACAAGGTTGCAGAGAGCTCGCGATACGAATTCAAGCCTGGGACTGAGAGAGCTTGCAATGCATGACGGCGTCAACTTGAGATACGTCGCAAACTCGATCCCAGAAGGGGGTAGGATGTCTTGTCGCAGGATATGCATCTTCTAAGGCGGTCAACTCTGCATCCATATAAACGGTTCAACTTGGCGCACCTAGAATGCTCGAATTCTCTTTCTGAACAGTCCAAGTTTGTGCGCCCAAACTGCCAATAAAAAGATCCAGCTACAACCCCGCCGCCTACTGAAACCGTTATTATCGAATACCCTAACCAAAATTTAACCGACGCACCACAGATTTCCTGGTAGAGCGATATTCGGACTGGGCGATAAGTCACTCCCGAGCCCTTAGTCGACCGCCGAACGGAAAAAGTCACAAGAGTCAGTGAAGAGCAAGGACAGGTCGCGGCGCCGGCCAAGGCGGCACAAGCGGCCCGCCGTCACGCAAAATGCATGCACGCGTACGTACTACATGCGCTTTAGGAAAGGCTGTTCCACCACTTTGCTCAGCAGCCCAATTTGCTTTTGCTAAAAAAAGTGGAATAACCAATTCGCAAGGCAAGTTTGAAGTTGTACTGCTACTGCTACCCCATTTTTTCCCACATTTCAAAATTCCTCTGACATCTCCGACTCTGACATCCCTGGCCCACTTTCATGTTCATGTTCATCATAATCATCCCAGTTTTGGGTCCAAGTCTGAGTTTGAGTTTGCACTTCTTGACCCCAATACTTTGGTCCATAATCCAGGAACAATTCCTTCCCAGCTGGAATATACCTCTCTAAAAGTTACAATTCATAATTAATTAATAACTAATTAAGTATCAGATGGGTAGAAAAAATCCTCACCTGCTTTGAACAATATCTTCTGATTTCCATTTACATTTGCAACTATTTCATATAATATAAGGTTAAGGTTATAGATAATCATAGAAACAAAAAAAAAAAAAACTCACGAAAAGAAGAACAATTCGCCTTGTTATCATGATTCAAAAAACGAGTCTCGTTTCCCATCCTCAATGACTCAATAATATGTTCAGAATTCACAGTAAAACTGTAATTCCATCCACTGTGCTTGTGAAGTCTAACAAAAATGTAAATTCATATTTGAATTAAAATTAAAATTCAATGAATGAGAAACTCACATCTCTTGTTCAGTAACTCTATCAAAATTATGCCCATATTCCAACTCTCCTACATATTCTAAAAAAAAACAACATGATTTCATTCCAACATTTGATTCATAATAAATACAACAAGACAACTCACCTCCTATTATAGTCCCCTTTGAAATAGGCTTTACTGTAAAAGCTCCTTGACCCCATTTAGCATTTTTGACTACAATTTCCTATTAAAATTAAAATTAAGTTTAAGCACTCATCAGATTATACATAATATATCAAAAATACATACAGGATATTCTTGTTTTTGAGAAGAATTGTTCTTGCATATTCCATATGAATGAGCTAAGCGCCTTCGTTTGGATAGCTTGGCACCTAATAGGAATTAAAAAATAAAAAATAAAAAAGGTGAAAACGATAGAGATGTATGTAACATGTTCACCTCTAAAAGTTTAAAAGCATTGAGTTTATCAATAAACAACAGAAACTTGAAAAATTTCCACTCACCTTGTATTACATCCTCTACAAAGTTCAGGCTCACATTCCCGAGTAGCCAAAACACACGGGCATTTCGATTTAAGTGTACAACAACTTTTTTGCTTCTTGTTGTTGTTGGTTGTGTAGTGACTTGCAAGTTTACAATCACATCCTTTCCACCTGATATGGCCTAACATAACATAACATGATGTAAGAGAGTTCAAGTTAACAGTCAAAAAAAAAAAACATGTACATTTAAGACTGCATTGGCAATTGCGGTTGCATTGGAATTGTTGATCAAAGCAGGAACAAATTTTGGCTACACATGGGCCTGCATGAGAACAAGGCCGTGGGCTAGTAGTGAAAAAATACGGGTTAAGGTTAAGACTCCTAGCCTAACCGAAAAAAAAGAACAAAGGATAAAGGTAAACACTTACAATGGAGGAAGATGTTCGGCATCTTCGTTCATATTATCTACCGATCCCAAGAGCAGGGTCCAGGGGTTAGCACGACTTGCAATGCTATCAGTTCATGAAGGGGACTCACGAAAATAATCGGGTTTACGAAGCATAGTTTGAACCTCATGATCATCTAAATCTTCGTCTATCCTATTATCCTCGATCTCTTGATCCGTGTATATCCGAAACCGGTTCGCGAAGATCTGTGAGGATGATAAAGAATCGTCACATCTATGCCTTTGAAAAAAAAACAAGATACAGAGATACATACCTCTGCACATTTCTTTCGACATATGATGGATAGGTAGCATGGAAGAGCGTCAGGATCGAGTTTGAGAAGGCTTTTGAGAAACTCGAGGTCTTTGGGATCAGACCAGTAAAGGTCGCTCTGTCACGGTAATCGAGGAAATATCGATACAAGTGCTACTTGAGGAACGGAGGAGGAAGGGTTATAATGCTTACCATTGCCTCAGGCGTCCGCATATCCTCGTCGATCCGCCTAAAACACAGATCACTACACGGTGGCTCTCCTCTCCTCGCTCGCAGCTCTTTCGACACGAGCTCTGGTACCTTTTCTCGAATCGCAGGGACCCCTAGCCCCGAGCGCAGTAAGTAGATTTTGGTCAGTTTGTTCAAGACATTGTCAATAGGAAGTGGACACCGTGACGTACTATGCAATTTGCACTCGGTACTATAGAACTTGAGGCAGTTCAAGTTGGGGCAGAAATTGGTGGAAGTCTTTTCAACTTGTTCGAAGATTTGTGGAGGATGGAGGTCGAGAAGCTCTGATGTATACTTGGAGGTGAGCTGTGGAAGGGTGGATAGTTGGGATTCAGGCCAGCTCAAGAGGTCCCTATAGTAGTACGTTCAAATCGTTGAACATTATCAAGTTGGCGTTTTATGTTTGAATAGCTTCGAGATATATATGGGGATTTGGACAGACCGTTGAGAACAGGCTGTTATAAGACCTTTTGTACTGTTGATGCGGAGTCGAGGGAAACCATGGCCACGGATTTGGCAAGTTATTTCGGTGAAGCTGAGACCGTATTGGAAGTGTAACCTCCGTGCAGTTTCTAATCGAATAACTTGATCTATAAACTCCACATGTCATTCGACGTACTAAAGCGAGAGAGAGAGAGAGAAAGAAACGAACGATCAGGATCGAGCAAATCCCATTGCCACCTGAACGGCTTTTCATAAATCGCGAGAAAGGCGTCGAGGTCAAAGGTGGGGTCATCTGCATAGGGAACCAAGTCTGTGCATCGGTCGCTCCCTCGGACTACGGCGTAGATGGTCTCTGATGTTGGGGTGCAGAAGGTGTAGCGGCTTGCGGGCTTGAGTTGGGCGTCTACCTCGATCACGAGAGGCGAGCTAGAGAACGATCGGACGTGGGTGTGGAAATCCTCAACTGTGAAAGAGTTCGGGGTGGGATCATCCGGCCCTTGGACTTGCCAGTCATGGTCCCCTTGAAAGGTGTCTAGCAATGACGTAGAGGACAAAGGCTCGACGGCGGCATGCAAGCTATTAAGAATAGCCTGGCATTCCGCCCTTTCCCATTCGTAGAATTTGTCCCATAAGGTTTTGTAGACCTCGATTGGTGTTAGATCAGGATCGAATGGGAGTTCAGGTTCCGGTGTGACAGACGCGTCGGGATGATGGTACCCTCCTCCTTCTCCTCCTCCGGAGTTGTGTCCCTTGGTAGTATGATGATACCGTTCCATATGCTGTCGCCGTGGAGGATCAGCAGGTAAAATGTAAAGTAAAATGGAGGAGATTCCCCAATGCCCTAGATCCGGGAGGTATATTCTTTCAAGGCTAGTACCCACTACCCTTTCGGCTCGTTCCAGGAATGAGAGAGGGCTCAGACAAGTCTACGAGCAAAGAAAACGGAAGCTGCGATTGATCATTCATGTGAGAAACAAGTTCCTGAAAAGGGTACACTGCCGGATTGCCTTTCCATTATCAGCTGGATTTAACTGACGCGGCATACAACTCGTGGCAACATTGTCGACGGACTCTCAGCCTCTTTGCATACCCGTTCTTACAGTCCCCAAAAATACCACGATCTTCATCCCAAGAATGGCTTCGACCAGCAGTGCAACTCCGATGTTCTCCTGGACCGACACCCTCAACATAGCCTTCTCAGCAGCATCCACCTCATGCATGCCCTCATGTCTCCGCCGCACTCCTTCACACGACAGCATCCAAAACCATGCCTTTTCTACACACCACCGCAGCCCACCCACCTCCTACGACAACAGTCGCCCCTTTGACCCAAACACCATAAACCGCATACCCCGTGCACGCCCAGACGAGCTCCAAGGTCTCCTCGCCGACACCGACGGGGCGGCCGAACGTCTCTCTCTCCACTCAAACCCAGGCCGCACTCGACCCAAACGCAAGGGCAAGGGCTCCTCGAACAGGAAGAAGAACAAGAAAATCACTCTGTTTGGGTTCGACCTGTTTGGCAGCGTCGTCGGTCGTCCGAAGCCGCCGCCGATCCACCTGCCAGACGAGGATGACGTTCTGTACGATAATATCGAAGGATCTTCTACTACTACCGATGCAGATGAAGATGCGGGTGTGGCAGGTTCTGCTAGCCGGAAGAAGCGGGGGAACAGGGTGGACACACCAGGACCTACAGTCCTAACCGCCACCACCTCCATCGCCACATTCGACTCGGACGCAGCACCCTTATCCTCTTCCATCATCGACGAACTCTCCTCCTCCACCTCCGCAGCCGCTTTAATCGCCGCATCCGAAGCTGAATCCTTGGCCTTCCAAAAAGCACAGGAAGAAAAAGAGGAGGAACGCCGAAAGCGTCACGGTCGTCGTAAAGACCGTAAAGCTCAGAAGGAGCTTAGAGAGCGTCTTGAGAGAGAGCGGATGGTGCTTGAGAGACTCAAGCTGCAGGGTGTGTTGCCTGAGAGTGGGAACGGGGAAGAGTTTGAAGGGTTCCAGGGTAGCGGAAGCGCTGCTCCAGCACCAGCACAGACACCTTCGCTGTCCATGGCTGCCCTGATTCAATCGCACCGCCGCCGCTCATCGGGGGTCACCACCGAGACCGGCTCTACTTCTACAACGTCCAGAAGTGGAAGCGGAAGCAGGAGCCATCGGCGCAGCGCGAGTCGCGAACAGTTCGGGCCATTCGTCAAGGCTACTCCTCCCGTCGTGCGAGGAGAAGATGAGGAGGAGGAGGCGGCGGCTGACCTAGACGGCGCGATGTATTCCGGGAAGCGAAGGTCGTATCACGGGTCTACCGGGAGCGACTCTCGAAGCCGAGCAAGCAAAACCAGCGCATCTCTCTCCCAAGCTGGCGTACACCACCAGCAAGGACCTGGGGTCCCAGTCCTCGCATCCACCAGTACCTCTCGCCACCACCACCCTCTCAACGACATCAACGAACTCTCAACAACGGCAGCAGCAGACACACCCCAGAAGGACGAGAAAAAGAAGAAAAAGAATAAACAAGGCCACTCTTCCCCCTCCTCCCGTTCGCGCTCGCACAATTCCAATTCGAACGCGTCGACTTCTCAGTCTGCCTCCCTTGCTTCTCCGAGTCCCACATCTACCGGTTTCGGTTTCGCAGCAGCTGGTGCTATCCACGAAGATGGAGACGGAGGAGGAGGGTACCAACACCACCCATCCATCCTAAGCCCGAGCACGATCGAACAAGGATTAGGCTTTTTCGATGCGGAGGACTTGGCGTCGTTACCACCACCCTCGCCTGCGTTTGAGCAGGGTGATAACGATGGAGTGCGGCTTGAGAGACCTACAAGAAGAAGCGAGTTCCCGATGGCTGGTTTTGGACTCGGTGGAGGTGGGAGGAAGGCGAGAGATGTCGCCAGGTTTTTGGCTAATAGAGGCGACGATGAGGATGACGGTGTGGTGCGAGTCGATGGGCTTTGAGATCTGAGCGATGGACGATGCATTCCCCCTCCACCTTCAAGAGTTCTACTGGCACCGGCGGGTTACCTCAGACAAAGAACGACAATCGCCGGTTTCGTCTCGCTCGGCTTTGGCTTCCTGGAATCTGGATGGATAAACCCCCCCCTCCCACTTTTTATACTTTTATACTCGATTAACAACAACGGATTTTTCGACATGGATTGCTGGCGTGCTTTCGGTTAGAAGGGATGGTTACCTGGGGGTTGTGCGGGTGAATCTTATCTTAAATAAACGATATACTACATTGGATCTTGGTTATATATGCTTACGATCTTAGCATTACTATCAAATATTAGTCTCTCTTTTATCTCTTTTTCTTACTTATAATGAATGCCTCCCTTTTGTATTGAACGTTGAACGATCCGTGATGCAATTTACGTTTTTTAATGTCCTTATACGTCCCATATCCCTGTGAGAATCGCATGTTCCGGTATGGAGTCTCGATCCCCCCCCCAGTCCAAAGAGTGGGGCATTGTGGAGGGACATATGAAGAAATGCAAAAAAAGAACAACGAAACTAACTAACTAAAGAAATCGTATCGTCCGAATGGACTCCGGGTCACTAGTACTAGACAACGTGAGTTGGGAACTAAGTCGGACTCTGGGTTCTTTAGGGTCGCCTGCTGGAATATCATATTATGCGATTCTCACTAGGCCTTATAGCGTGACTTGAAAACATCTGGGTGGATTTGAGCCAAGGGGAGGGACGTGCGTCTAGGTTAATTCCAGGAAGATCAATGTTCGAATTGGGATTAGATACAAGGGGGGGGGAGGGGTATAATGCAAATAGATGGTACGCCTATATCAAGCAAAACAAAAAAGCAAAAAGGATTGGACTTCAGTTTCTCCTGACCCTCGGCCATATACTGCTAGCAAAAAAAGCACTCTTACCATGTCAGGACAACCAATAGGGGAGTAGTAGATTACAGTTCTTAACGGATAAATAATGGTTTGGGCTTTGGGGGTGTTCTTCCCTTCCCCCGCGTTACTCGTCTTCTGTCCGTTGTTCGCCCTGCTGCTGTTCGCGTTGAGCTGCGGCTGCTACTGCTGCGGAGGCACCGTTCTACAACAGCAAGAAAGAAAGGGGAGAGAATAGAGTCAGTCACACAAGTCTCGATGCTTTAAATTCGGATTCGCCAACTCGTCTCGAGCCCAGGTAAACAAAAGAAACTAGACCACACAGGACCCAGGCCACAGTACACAGAACACACCACACACACAAAAAAGGCACCCCTACACGCACCTGCCTCAGCTTCGCCAAATGGATCTTCAACGTCTGCGCATAGTTGTCGAACCCCAACGTTCCCATAGCCTGCAAAATATCCTCTCCTCCGATGGTCTTGCGCTTCTCTAGCTGGCATTTCTCTGCGGCTTCAGAGGTGATGAAGGAGATGAACTCTGAGACGCATTCTTGCACGGTCTCTTTCGCGTCTTTGGCGATCTTGGCGGTGGGTGGGACAGAGGCTTTCATGATGCGTGCGACGTTGGCGATCTGGTGTGCGGTGGCGTGTAACCCGAAGGGAGGGGTAGATCAGGGATGGTGTAGAGTGTTAATTAGTGTATTGGGTTCGTAAAGAAGAAAAGAAAGGGGAAAGGAAAAGAGAAGGAATGATTGGACACACTGGAAGAAACCGATCTTGTTCCCTGTACTCTCCCACTTCCTGGTCCGTTATAGGCACGGGCTCAGCGGACGTTTGGTGTGGCGCGATGAGCACGTCGGGGTTCGTGGGATCTCGTGCAGCGATTATAGGTTGCAATTCCGACGACGACATGGTTGTGCGGTTGTGTGAATGGAAATTTGGTCTATAGCTAGTAAGAAAAAAACGCGTTTGGGATGGTGAGCAGCGGTGAGCCTCTCTCTCTCTCTCTTTTATACCGGTAAACCCTCGTGAAGCCCAGCAATCCTCTTGAAGCCTGGGGACGAACTAGATGGCCCCTCTGACTAAGATTAAGTGCTCTGGGTAGGTTCGAGAAGGGATCCTCACCGTCCTAGACAGTCGCTCGTTGCCAAAATGTCGGCGAAAGGGTTGGTTCCACGAGTTCACGGTGGGCGGTGTTTCAGGGGGGGGATTTTCCTGTGGCAGCAAACACGGATGGGTTTTTCGCGACTCATTTTGATTTCCTTAACCAACCAACCTGCAGTCTAAATTCCGAATCTTTGTGAATCTTTTTGTGACAAAGCCTTCTGAGCGCGTTGCGACCTAGGACCTGGGAGACCAACCTCCTCGTTTTTGATTCCGGCAACGTTTAAAAACCTGGGGTCTGGATCTGAACCAAAAAAACGTTATTTTTGGGTCGGGTGCGCCATGAGCCATGGAGCACATGAGTAATTTTGCGTGGGCTAGTTCACCTTCTAGAATACAACTATCAGGAGCCTGGAATGAGGAGGTTTGCTTTTTTTTTTGACGTCGTTTTTTAGCACGACATTCGCCCGCCCTCGTCGTAGTGGAGAATGGTCAAGAATGGTTCTAAAGATCAGAAAGGGTTCGACGCCTAGGACGCGCCTGTGCCCATCGCGAGCGGCCGGAGCTCCCCGGGAACGCCGTGCCATCTCTTGCGGGCCGCACTCTCCATGATCGGAGTGTGGGCGCTAAAACAACTGAATGAAGGGATGGGCATTGAGCTCGCTCTTTTTATTCCGAGCGTGCGAGTGTAAGGCTCAGTTTGTCTACATAGCTAGCCTTGATTATAAGGACGTGTTTATTTGTTCCAGGGGCATTTTGAAGTAGCGACGGGCCTTCCGACTCCTCGAACGCTTTCTTGCTTTCTTCCCCTATGATACGAATTCTCAGCTCGAGCCTTTTTTCACCATTTCTCGTCGTCCACGGTCCCTTTCCCGCCACCGAGACGCCGGCGACACAGCCATTCTGACCACGGCCCCGGTTCTCCTCGACCCCATTTATAAACTTTGGAACGCATATATTACAAACACCGACCTAACCTAGGCAATATGCCTTCTCTATCCGGACTGTACGTTCTGTCATCTAGGCTGTCGTTAACTTAAAATAAGCTCTGAACCAACGTAACACAGTGCAGGTTCTAGCCTAATAGCTTGCTTGACATGTTCGCCATGCATTCAAACGTTTTTATTGCTGCCGTTACTAGCGGCGGTATATATAAAACTATCATAACCTTCTCTAGCCTTCTCTGTCGTTCGTTTGTTTACTTCAATATATAGTTGCCCTTTGTATTCGATTACATACATCCGTCTTCTCTTGTTCTAGATCAAGGTACAGAGCATCATCAAATTGTCATCCACCTTTCGCAAACAAGAACAGGACTATCACAGGAAGTCGGCGGCTAGGAATACGTCGTTCTGTAGAAGTAAAACCTTGTCCCGTAATCCTTTAAGAAGATGCCAGTTATTTCACAGTGACCTCCACTACCTTCAATAATCTCTGAAATGTAAGCTTCTTATTTTCCTTCGCCATGCAATCTAATCAATCTCACAAGTGACGACTGGTGGATGTTATAAAGCTGTTGAGAAGCGAATGTATGTATGTACCTTGTATGGATGAGAGAGCCGCCGAATCGAAGCAGTCTTCTTCCGAGTCTGATTGACAGCCTACTCGCGTAATGCGGCGGATGTGCCTCTATGTCATTTATGGGCAGAGTGTATTGTGTATTCCAAACCCTTATATGACTACTGAAGGACTGATATTCATACCCACGATGCTCTAACGGCGATATAATCATACTCGTGCCTTACTACTTTTTTCAACATGTTCGACGTGGAGACGCACATGCTCTAACGGTGCTTATCCACAGCTGGCCAGGAATATGGCCTGACAGACTAATCGACATTTTCGAGGCGCTGTTACTACCCACTCTTAAAAAAAGACCTCATCGACGAGAAGTCTGAAAAGACCCAAGAAACACGCGTGGATTGCTATGGAAGCTCTATCATCGGCCTGTTCATTGCTCAACATCCCACTCAACCTCCCTCTCGCAGACGACTTGCAGAGAAAAAGACTCACCGCGCTTTTAATTCCCAATTTGGACGATATATAATGCTGTGTCGACACCTTTGCCATCGATAGCCCAAGCGATTGAATTGGTCATGTTTCTCTTCGACCTGTTCAATTGGATTGACGACGACTGGAACGTCTCTTTGATCTCTTCGGAAGCGTCCTCAAGATCAGGATAAGTTTGTCCTTGCCCTTTCTATGGATTGCCTCGCAATGGCTCCACCTCCACCACCACGCGTATATTCTCAGCCCTCATCATAAGTCTCCATTTTCAAGCACAGTTCGTCCCGGAATGCATTCCTTGACAAAATTTTGTTCTTTCTCACCGACTTTCCCTCGCACATTCGCGTCCCATAATTGTTCCTTTCATCTATTCTACCCGAGAGAAGGTGGACAAAGTGCAACTTGAGCGACGGCGATCAGGTAGAAGTTGAAATTAGTACAGCCCTACACGACTTTCTTCATTCCAGCTTCGAAGTTCTCGCAGTCGACTGGCGCTTTAGCGGTCCTTCTCTTGGCGTAGGACTACATATCTACAAGCATTTTGCTCTGAGGCTGTCCCTCCGACCTATGTGAGTAGCCAACACTGCTGATCTCGAAGGGCTCACTACGGTCGGAAAGTTCGTTGAGAAAATCATAAAATGGGCTAACCACCATCGTGGCCGCTGAGGATTTTACCTAACCTTCTGGAGATGGGAGCTCTCAAGTCCGATCATAAGAACATCAAGACCTGCTCAGGATGCCAATTTTGTCTTTTACTGCTCCATTTGAATGTCAGACCCCGAAGACTGGGAGGGGATACACAAGCTAGAGTGTAAAACCCTCGCAAAGGAACGTAGAGGCATGTGACATTTACTCTGACTATCTTCACTCTGGCGCTTATGATTATCGTGTATTAATGCGACCAGATCTTGAGAACCTTCGACTTGAATCGCATTCGGAGTCACAACCGAGTCGACAGCATGGAAGAGCTTCTCTCAGCCAAGCCGAACAGGACACCGGCATGGTTCGCAGGAGTATAGCCCACATCAGCAACGGTCGACCGGTACCGGGAGTTAATGATGTTGATGAGATCTCAGCCTTGATTCGACGCGATTGTTGCCAACCAAAGTTCGAAGGAGAAGTCAACTTCATATTTCGGTGTGGAGATTCGTACTCTCATATGCTGTATATTGCGCGAATGAAGCTTGATTCGTCGTCTGGAAGGAAGTTTCCTACCAACCTCGTCAATGTGGTGATGCAAATCGAGTAAGTGCTTGTCTGAAGAACGGGTGTATCAGATATATACATCTGCTATTCGATTTGTACAGTGCCAATCAAACTCAGACTTCTTCTCGAATGCGCTCTCTATAGCCCGCGGCAGATCAATAGAATAGAGGGAGATCATTACAGCGTCCTAGGTTTTCTGGTCAGAAACATTGATATAACAATGTAATGGTTCCCAAATTGCCTATACATAAGTAGTAAAGGCGCTCTCTGGTCTTAACAAGTCAGAAACATCGATAAAAACCTCTCGAGCATGGTATGTAGCTACCATGGTACCTCCACAAGCTTATTTCCTGAGGGCCAGCATTTTCGAAGCACTCTACTCGAATGGACTTAAATAAGCCAAAGGTTGATAGAGATGCAACGGCTCATTACTGAGCCGACATATATTGAATTCAGATCCTTTCCTTTGGTTCTCTACTATACAAAGGCCGTGTCTACTAACCCTGAATGCATAAAATAAGAAAGAGCGTTAAGGTAGCAAAAGTGCGTAAATGCATATAAAATCGATGCGATGCGATGAAAGGAGAGAAATGTGTCGTGAAAACTAACGACGAATTATTACAAATGGAGGTGGTATATATGAAAACAAGGCTTAGCAGCCCGCAGGGATAGTGGTATCGTCACGGAATCGGTTCGCGTTTAGACCAAGACCGCGGCTAGCGAATGCTTTAGCAACTGTGCATTGGTGTGCGCCGTTGTAGCGGTTCTGGTCAGCTTGGAGCCAAGCATCGCGAGCTTGCACAACTATAGAAGGAGTTAGTGGGAGGACGAGCTACATAGATGATACGCGCTTACAGGTAGGGTTGCAAGGCTGAATGGCCAAAGCGTCCATGTACAGCCTCAACCAGACGATGTTGCCTTCAGTTCCGTCGGCGTCGGTCAACTTGTTTGCCGAGAATCCATTTTCTTCGACGAGAGCGGCGTAGACGTTGTGAAGGATGTTTGCCCAGACTTCACCAATTTCTGGAAATTATCTTAGTACAAAAGAGGCACACTGGATTCGCGATGGTACTCACCGTGAACCTCACTGAACTGACCGGCACTGCTGTAACGAAGAGGGTTGGTTTGCGCATTGGTGGAGTATGGGAAGCTTCGAAGTCCACTTGGGTCGCCCAAGACGTGGGTAGCAAGAACAAAGTCCCGAGTTTGTTCGGATTCCTGTGCGAACCAGTCGGCCAAGGCGTCGCCCCATCCTTCACCCAGTCCACCGGCCTCGAGCGTCTGCAAGCATCGTGCAGTACCGCCACCGGTCATCCTGCTCGTGACACCGTGAGCGAACTCGTGGATGACGATGTTGTTCTCCAAAGCTCCATCTCGGGGAACATCTGTCAAGGTCCAAACGAACATCCTGCACACACCAGGGGTGCCATCAGGAGGAGTAGCGAACTGCGCGTTATTGGTTCCTCGTGCGTCCTGTACACTGATCTCAACGCGATCGTTGCCAGCTCCGCCCTTGTCGAAGTTGTTCTGTTGGAAGTTGAAGGCATCTTCGGTGAAACCGTATCGGTAGGTGACGTCGTGAAGGGTGTTGATGAGATAGAACGCGTTGGTTTGCGAGGCTAGGATGTTGTCTCGGGTGTTGGGCTGGCGGGTGTCGTCGTATCTGGCGTTGAAGTTGAGCCCGTTGGAGGACTGAGTTCCAACTTGTTGGCCTCGGAAAGCGACGACGTTGTTACCAGAGGTGGTGCGGGAGTCGAGTCCTCGGCCAAGGCTATGCCATCCAAGAGGGGAGCTCTCGAGATCTTGGGGATCCGTCAGCGTCTCCAAGCCGTCGTCAAGGTTGTTCTTTGTGATGGGAACAACCGTATACGAAGCATGAGCCACAAAGTCGGTGACGCTGACCAAATCTCCCGAGTGTGCGTCAATATAGGCTTCATACCAAGCGCCAGTGTCCTGATTCTGCAGCTGGATGATGTGGGTAAGCGCTACCGATCCATCAGGCTTGACGTAGTACTCGAGGGTGGCATTTTGGTTGTTGAGTTTAGAATCAAGAGACTCCTCGACCTGGGAAAGGACAGAGCGCCATGACACGGTGGGGGTCGAGTCGGCAACTTTGGCTGAAAGATATCGTTTGATTAGGACAGAATGATAGAGATAGGTTGCATACTCACCGGAAGAAAGATCAACAAACGATGAGCCAAAGGATGCGACCTTGTCCCCTTTGAAGGCTACGTTCGACACAGCATTCGAGACAGGGATGCCGTTCTATCAATCATAATAAGTTCGTATCTCACCCGAGAATCATAGATCGCAACGTACGACGGACTGCCTGAAATAAGCAAAGCGCTGCTCTCCTTCGGTGTAACCTGATCGCCAGGCAAGTGTCGATCGGTTAACGCCCAAGGACTCAGACACGAACGACATGGCTGTGTCCTTCCATTCAGGCTTGACGAGAGAGTTGGTTTGTGGAATTGAAGCTCCATCGTTCCCAAAGACCTAACGAAACAGACATTAGTATTGTTCTAAATATAGCATGACAGGTGGATGATAAGAATCAGGTTGAAGGACAATAGTAATACGAGTTCAATTGTTCAACAAGGACATACCTTGAAGTCAGTCGCGGGGTGGTACGCCTCGAGCTTCAATCCACGGCTCCCGAGATGGCGAGTGCGATGCGTAGCATGTTTCGCGTAGATCGGGAAGGGAGTGGCATTAACCACTGTAACAGTAGCAGAAAGAATGACAGCCGCGAGCAAGCTTGCGAAGACCTTGTTTAAAGAGATACCAGCCATAGTTGCGATAGTTGTGCTAGAGTGAAATAAGGGATTCTACATCGAAATTGTCAGTTGACGTCGTTGTATCGCAGGAAGAACGAACTCACCAAGACTGAAGCGGTCGGGTGAAATGAATATATCTACTACTACTCTAACGAGCCAGCCCGTTCGCGTACTGCGTGAATCTAAGGAAGAAAAGGGGAGAAGGGAGTAAATCGGGAAAGGGAAGAAGAGAGGCGGGAAAGGCGATCCTATAGGGAAGGAAAGAAAAAAAAGGCAATGCGGCTTTCTAGCGCCTCCTTTTGAACCATTTCGGTGATTCCAAGTTGGTTGTCGGCCTTGGCAGCTATTGTCTCAAAGCGTCCATTGTTTTCCGGAGGAAACGTAACGCGATCAATTTCTGATGTGTTGAGTAAGTGGGGGAGAAGAGTGGGAGAAGGGGCATGCCGGCATAAAGCTGTGGTCACAACACTGAGCTTGTTAATGCTCTTCTTTCAGGTTACATATTGTTATTGTCACGGTGACTGCTTGCCTTACAGCCTCTAAGGCTACGCTTTTGTAAAATGATTCTCCTTCTCCTTGCACCCACGTCCATCCTCTCGGCATCATCGAAGGCATGGGACCACGTTCGGTTTCGGACCTTCTCGCCTGGGCGGCTCCTCAGTGAGAACAAGTGAGAACGTTTGCAAGTGTCGCCGGCCGAGCCCTCTAGTCCTTGGAAATAAGTACATATGTATGTAACAGCTCCTGCCGACCATCGGTGCTTCTCTGGTCCCAATGGGTTTAATTCCAGCATGGCTGCCCGCGGCCGACGGGCGACAACCTGCGACAACCTGCGACTGAAGATTCGTTTCATGTAACAACAATATGCAAATGACCTACCGACCTTGCGGCTCGTTTGATATGCATGCACTCCTATACTCAGTATGTAGCTTGGTATGTATGTACCATGGAAACCTCAACCTTCCATCTTCTGTAGACTGTGGATAACAACCCCTTTCCCGAAGTTCTCCTCGACGGCCCCAGTATCACAGGGATGATGTGTTTGGTCGATAGCCAACCGTCAATATTCAATTGCGGCGTGCGCCTGCGGTTTGGAACTTCCTCTCTTCTTTTGAGGTTGCAGATCATTTAACCATCTTTTGAATTTCGAGATAATGTATAGAAGGCGGACAGCTTCCACAATAATGTGACAAAACCTCCCGATGGTTGCTGGTTACCGTCGCTGGGTCTTCCTTCCAACCCGCGAGAAGTCATGGGATGGATCATGGAACTCACTGAGCGGGTATTAAGGATATCTCAAGCGACATGATCATGATGATTCATGATATGATCCTTTCCAATTTCATTCCGTACTACATACTAAGCTCTGAGTTGTGAAGGTCTTAGTTATGTCGGCGAAAATGGACAGTAGTGGCTTCAAAGCCTCAAGCTTTCAAGCTCCGAGCTACAAGCCGACGTTCATGACATAGCATGGCATATACTGTCCATCCCCGGATTAATCTCCGGCTAGGAAACGGCAACCCGATATCACTATCGACCATCATCAAAACGACGCTAGATTGTGCCCCTGGCGTCGCCATGACATGATGAGTCCAAACGGGTCTTACATTCTGATTTTTATGTATACAAGTGCATGGATAGCGCCTGATAGCGCCTATCGTTGAAATCTGGGCTCAAACGCGACGAGTCTCGGCGTCGGTGGCGATTTTACCGTCGACGCTGGCTTCCTTGCAAACGGCATTATTATTAGAAAGCGAGTCGGGAATCGGGATACAGGACACGGTGGACAAAGCATATCTCGTCCCTATCGCAAGTGCCAGGTATCTCCATGACCTGGTATTGGTATCTAGATGCTTAGTTGTTACAGATACTATCTGCCATTCACCGTCGTCGTTTGGTCCTCCGTCTTTCCGAACATCTCCGGGTTCATTTAATTTCATCTCATCATATACACCTTCTCTTTAGATTCTTCCTATGTATAAGGATGCATACTACCAGTATCGCAACCCTGGGCTGCCGCACAACAAGTTGCATTGCCTCTTGTACGCTAACTATAGCTCACATTCCGTAAAGAATCAGACAAGAGCAAGCTCTATTAGTTACAAAGGCAGATTTAATGCCCAGAGCGGCCTGGATAATCATCTATATCCATGATGAGTAAAAGTCATGAAGCTAAGGGGCGTCACAGGAATAAGGCGTATCTCATCCTCAATTTCCTTTCTATACATATCCACATTGTTCGTTGAACGGATCGTCTAGGACGGATATTAAACAAACAAGTCAATGGGACTGCACTCCTCGACGACACACCCCAAAGTGGCTACTACTACTACAGCTTATGCGTCGTGTTGTCAATTTCAACCACGCATTGAGCAACGGGGGAACAGCGGGATGATACTGGCGACTTGATTGGTAAGGTGGTTTATCATACTAGGTCTCCCATCTTCGAACTTCTTCGTCACTCAGCATGTGTTTCGCCTGCGGTCCAACCTCAAGCTGGTGACAAAGAGGAAGTATACGTGCGACTTCGAGTTATCCAATCAAGGTCTGGATTCCGAGTCCTAAGACAAACAGCCAGCCCTTCCAATGGCATTTACATGAAATTCAGTCTGGACCTTCAGTACCTAGTGAGCCGTTGAGGCCGAGCAAGAGACGAATTACTACAGCTTCGGGCTTATCGCCGGGCTTCTCGATTCAGGTTGTTCAACAATCAACATAATATGTCACCAAGATACAGCGACTCCCGAGAGCTCGATATACGGCGAAAATATCTCTAGGAGGGAATCAATCATATCATGAGAATTAGGTGGAGGTTCGGATGTCGTATCTTTCTGAGCAGCCTCATTCGGCAGACCCGCTCGCCGTACAGTGGCAAGCTTAAGGACGTACGTAGACACGAAATGGAATGCCCAGACCCATGGTGTCTTTAATATTCCTCTGCGTCGCCCATTGCACCCCGCGGGGAACGCCCGAGTCACTCAGAATCCAGCCCTAACGTCTACGGCATTATCCAATGCTGGAGACTCGGCGATAAAAGCTTTGGCCCATGTAGAATGAAGGACACCGTTGATGGCCTATTAGGACTGTGCGGAGCCTTAGCCAGACACTTTCATGCACCGGCGCTTAATTTATGTCTTAGGCGCTCCGTCTCGGTGCCCGATTCCGACGAGTGGTGGTTCCGGTGGCGTCAGGCTCTAGTCATTATGAAAGAGGGTCTAAGAAGCCAGATACTAATATGTGCAAATCAAAGAGTTTGTTCACACGGGCCCATCAACCCTTGAGCAGGGTAATTAACGGAGAACCCGACGGATCTCTGAAGGCAGTAACCGACTCGAAGACTCGCATTCGTGAATACAAAATACACTAAAGGAGTACAATACTCTATCAGCTAGAACGATAATCTAGACACTCCGATCAGAACAGCCCGAATTGTCTAGCATGCCCTTCCAAGAATCCTTTCACTTTCTGATTTAGCTTCTCCTCCGCCTGGTTCTTTGAGACCAGCTAGTAGGCAATGAAATTATCAAGGGTCATATCTACAGCGGGGCGCGAGAGAATTGAGCTCACCTGAAGAATTAGTCCAGTTAATTTGACGACGGGATGCTGTGAGAGACCTGCTGCAATGGCGAGCAAGAGACTATCCAAGAAGTTATGAGTTCTTTTCATTTCTTCCTTGAGGATCTCCTCCATCTGTTGGAAGTCGGTTCCCGGAATCAGCACGAGATTCATTTTCATCTGAAGCTCAGGTGCTGTTCCTTCCGATCCTAGCCTTTGGATGGATTCGATGATCTGTTCAGAATTCATGTTTGTGTCAATTTCTAAGAACAACGAATGAAGGAGAAAGCAACACACCTCACGGACACGACTCTTTGTATCATCGTCGCACTGGGCCATATCTATCGCGTCGTGAGCAACCTTCTTACACAGCTCCACAACAACCTGCTGCGGATCTGGCTTCAGATCCGAATTTGCAGCCTCGCGGAGGAGCACAAGCTTGCTGTGAAGGCCGACAAGAAGAATCTGAATGTTATGAACACCCGCCTGAACTTCCAGCGCGAATTGGGTTTTGTAGCCTGCGGAAGTGACGTGTTTCTTTAGCTTCTCGTACCACTCCGCGGGGTTGTTGTCGAGGTAGTGTTGCTCGAACTCAGGTGTCGCGCGTATGAAGCCCAGTCGATTACAGCTGAGCATGACGTTCGCGCATTGTTCTTGGTAGCGGGCAATTGTATCGGCGTCCTTGGAGCGATCCCAGCCGTATGCTGCCACAGGGTCTTGCTGACCGACTGGAGGAGCGGACTTGGTCGTTACAGCTGACCAGAATAGCTCAGCTCGTTTAGAGTCTATTCCCTTTCGGATGTCGTCGTAGACCTTGGACTGAGAGACGAAACGTTGGGTCAGATGGTGGACTGCCGCTCGATACACGAAGTCTTGGTTCCGTTGGAGAATTTGTGACTCTTGATTATCGAGAGTCGCGTCTGGGAAGAACTCTTTTCGGGCGTCTTCCGGAAGACCATAAATTATAATCTAGTGAATGTAGCGAAGGCATTACGAGCTGAGGGACCGTGGATATATGCAGTATGTGGAGCAACTTACTCGCGCGACGCTTTTCTCGGCATGGGAACTGGATTCAGACCCTGGCTGCACATCGCGCAGGTGTTGAGTAGACGGTACCTGAACCATACCAGCTGTGACAATAGGCCGATAAAGTCCTACTTTTTCGCAATACAACACCCCATTTTATCGCCAGATCAAAAGCCCTTCATTCCTCCATTTTCCCTGTCCTGTGAGGTATCTATTGTTTTATTTCGAAATCGATTTGGAAATAGATCTTTCGGGGTTCGCCATAAAGTCATGAACGTTGGGAGAAGGTCGGTCGCATAATCCGTCCGAGCAAGTTCGCATCAATGGACTATTAGGCCATTGATGCGCCCTGAAAACTGCTGCAGGCCCGAAGGACGGAACTCCGAAGGCAAGGGGTAATGAGTGAAGCGTGATCCTAGATAAGTATCTCGAGAGCAAATACAAACATTCCAACTGTCTAAACTGTCTATGTACCTGAAATCTCCATGTCTCTACGCCCCTAACTTGTATGCCTCAGGAAACGGATCAAGGGTGTCACTAAGGCTCTATTTGTCAGCGGATCAAAGTCACTAACTGTCAGCCTCGCCGTTCGCATGGTTTGGGCGTTCGTTTCGTTCAAGTTAGGTACATATAATGTACCAATTCCGCTTCTACGCCAATGGGTCGGGTGATAAAAAACAAACTTCTTTGGACAAATATTGAGGACCTGGAAGGTCGGATATTGCAAAGCACCGACTGCCAGGTCTTTGGAGCCCGTCACCTGTACGAGACCATGGTTAGATATGTAGGTGACAGCAGCGCCAGATCATGTAGTCGGCAGTTGGGAACCGCATGTCCATCACAAGTGTCTAAATTCACTCTTCGATGTATGTATTTCTCTTGTGCACATAGATAGCCGTAATCCAATCTCCCCTTTGTATTGATGGTACCTCCTAGTACCTCTTATGTACTATAGTTTTCCGAGTCTTCCTGGAAGCTGTTGGCGGTACCTGAGAGCACCTGGCCATCAGGGCAGCATAAAAATACAAAGGCACATACATGTATGTATGTGGCCAGAACGTTCTTTGGAGGACTCAGGAGAAAGGTAAATACTGTGTCCGGGCCATTCGACAGGATAAATGAATTTCATCAATTGATCAAAGTGTTTTGATCCAAACAATTGTCACGGGTTATATGCTTTTTCTTCCGTACCTCTATGTCCACACTGGAACTGCTTGTGCGTCGCAGCCAATTGAAGAGCCGCAGGGTCAAGTACAATAATAATGCCAGCTCAAGGCACACCTACAAATAGTTTCCGGCGTTATGGAAATCCCGATGACAGCCGACTCCAACTTGATAATCGATTCATGATACGACTGCATTCAAGCTGTCTGGTCTCAAATCCCGACGAGTCTTATGTCTTTTTATCCTTGCGAGATTGGGGATGTATATAAAAGCGACCTACCTCTTCGCAAGCTAAAGCTGAAATTTAATAGTCTTCGACTGCTCTCTTTCATATCCTCTGTCTTAACGATGACTTCCATCTTCTCCGGGGCCCCCATTCAGTCTTTCCAGCTAACCAAGGCTGCTGATCCTCTCCTTGATCCCTTCGGAGAAGATACCAAGCTCGCCAAGGTTGCGCAAGTCGTTATCGACGCTGCCAACCAGACTCTGTCTCTGGACGGAAAGCCTCTCAAGCACACGTACTGGAACGAGGGGTCTAATAGCGTCGCTTGGACCTGTTCCGAGTCGAGGATCCCCGAAGGTCACATGTAAGCGACCCCTGCTATGTATATACCTTTCCGTTCGTTGAGCGTTTGATTCTGTGTAGATCATTCAATAATGAATGCAACGGACTTGTTGGGATGGTTAGCTATAGTTCTGGGGAACGCATCATCGTCACTGGGGAGCCTACGGAGCCACCTCCGGAGTATGAGAGTGTTTCTGCAGCAACAGGGCAAGCGATATATCTAGATATTTATGATGTTCTCTTTCTAACCCCGCCTGTTTTAAATTAGACCTATGCTAGTCGATGGAGAACTTACTTCAGAGAAGGTCGATGAGAAGTGGTCATTCGGGTGCGCCTATTCCATCTAGTATCCGACATTGTTCTCACCTCACCTCTCATAGACCCGCCATAGCGCCTCCCGTCAACTTTCTGGCCGAACCCATCTACCATGGAATGATGGCTGCCCAGTAAGTGGTAAAATCGCGAAATATTCTCATGCCAGTCGCCCTGACTGTGAATACATAGAATCGCATCATTCGCCGCGAACGACACAGCAAAGGCGGAGGCGAATGAAGACATTGATGTGACGGTCTACACCACCAAGCGTCTCCTGGTCAAGGACAAGAATGGCAATCTCGTCGAGGACGAAGAATGGGCTCCGTTCTATAACCTCAGCTATGGAGTTCAGACCAACGATGATCTATCCTTGGTCGTGAGTTCCATCTTCATCTCGAGTCTATGCGACGCTCAAGGGTTTTGTCTATATATATATATAGGTGTACCTCGACGATGACGATATCTCTGACTACGTTGATACCGAACATGGCGCTCAAATGACACTCTTCAAATCGGAAGGCGACCCCGAGAAGAAAGAGCGCGACTACACTTTCCGGATTATCATCAACCCTGGTGTCGAAGACGAAGAACGCACCTTCGAGGGTACCTACAAGGATAAGAAGGGTGAATGGGAGTGGAAGGGCAAGTTCTTCCTCGACCAGAAGAGGAAGAGGGTTAAGACGACTGGAGTGGAATACGGCCCAGACGGCAAATCGACGAGGACGCAGCTGTTGATGATTTCTAGCATCAACTCAAAGGGCGAAGACATTGCTCAGAAGGAGGGAGATCGTATTTTCGGCAAGGTGCGGTGGTAAAAGTTTCGTAATTATGAGGCGTGAACTTGTCATAACCTCATGCTATAGGTTCTCCTTGCCAGCATCCCGGACGACGCTAAGAAAAAGCTCTACCCCGATGCTCCTACGCTCGACAAAGACGAGGAAGCCATTAGAGTGCTTGGTCCCGACTACCTCCCCCGTGCAGCCGTCGTGAACCTCCTCCAGCACTTGCAAAGCTCCGACAGCGTCGCTCCTGGGCAGCGCAACCGCATCAACAAGACCAAGCTGGATGCCTTCTTCCCTGCCTGCATGGCCGCCGAAGAACCGATTGGCAACCAGGCCGACCCAGTGCAGGTCTTTGGCTGGGATCGGAAGAAGAATAAGGACGAAGTCGATAAAGTCCAGCAGCAGACCCGAGCGGTCGCGTTGCATTGTTATAGACTGGGCTATATACGGGCGGTTACGAGCTTCCAACCGTTCCTGAGGGACGCAGCCTACTGGTACAAGAGGCTCGTCGAGTATATCGGTATGTGCACCATCGTGATGTGTGGGCTGCATCAGAAGGAGCTAATTATCAACGTTTAAATTAGAGAGTCCTATCCACCTCCGTCAGTTTACCCACCGAGTCAAGTCTCAGGATGATCGCATTGAGCGCGACGTCTACGATTGGCATACGAAGCTGGAGCTTCTCCATAACGTCTGTGGAGACCAGGAGGGCGTGTCTAGTATCGAAGAGGTGATGACCTCACTTAAAGGAACTTCGACGCTTGCCACTCTTGACACGGTCGAGTGGAACGACGATTTCAGGGCCCATCTCAAAGAGGTACGGTGACCACCAGCCCTTTTTTTTTTTCCTTGTCTGAATCAGTCTCTCTCTCTCTCCAGTTCTTCGAGAAATTAGACGAAGTCCACAACGACCCTCTCAAATCAAAAGATGAAGAATACGCAAAGCTTCAAAAACTCATGGCGGAACGAGGTGCAGCTACATGGTCCGAGCTCGGCAAGAGCATCATCAGCCTCATCGACGCACACGTCAACTTTCTCCACCGCAAGCCGACAGTAACCGAGCTTTCAACCATCATAGCGCGGAAAGAGGCTGCGGATGGGTTGAAAGGGTTCTGGCCAAACGCTCTCGTGAAGGTGAAGGCGGCGATCCGCCCTGCGATTATCATGGGCGGGATGTTCGTTCTCACGAATGCCCTAATGGGCGATACGTCGCATTTGTCGTTGCCGGAGAAGATTTCGATGTATGCGAGTTTGGTGCAGGGTGTGTTGATGCAGCCTGGGATGGTTGTGGGGCCTATTCAGTTTGTTGCGACCAGTATCAAGTACCTGGCGAAGGGTGTGGGCTGGTGCTTGAAGAAACTCTTGCCTACGAGGTCGTTAGGCTTTATTAATGCTGCCAAGTGGTTTGGATCCAAGGTCGAGCAGCTGAGTATGGCTATCAAAGGGCTTTGGAAGACGTGAGTTGGTCGTTGCTTGTTACTTATATCACGAAGCTGATTCGAGATTTACATTTTGATAGATTTAGCAAAGGCGTCAAGCTCGTATTTGGTATGTTAGCCGCATTGTTGTTGTGTTGTGGTCTTCATCTAGACTTATATTTATCACGACAGGCTTCTTTGTCTCGTGCATTTGTGTGTGGGCAGCGGCGGATGAGTTTGTTCACGCGATGAAACACGGTCGGACCGTGGACAAATGGTTCGCCGGAGTCGAGCTGCTCATCACCGCTGCTGGCTGCATCACGCTGGCCGTTCAGATTGGTGCTGCTTTGTGGGGTACCGAGGGAGCCATGGCTGTCGTCGCGTTCTGTGGGACGTTGGGAATGGGTGAGTGACTCTTTCTCTTCCGCTTATTTTTTCGGAGTCGGATTTTTAAATTTAAGTTTTGACGATGGGCTGATGATATTTTGTGCATACAGTCCTTATGGCCATTGGTCTTGTTGTTGCTATTGTGGCGTTTTTCGTTACTCAAGCTCTGAAGGAAGATCCAGTTAAAGACTTTATCGATAAGTATGGTGGCCAGTATGGTCTTTTGAAATAGTCAAGTCGTCTTTCATGATATTGTTGTCTCAACCTCTGATTTATCACAACTGGATCGCATGCACATGTATTATCGTATACCTCTAATCTGTATCCTTGCACTCGAATTTGCAAGTTTTCTACTTGAATTGGATCAATTGCGCTCACGCTTGTATATTGTGTGGGTATCATCTTCAGCGCTTTTGGCTTTAAACGCCTGCTTTAGCGCCGACCCAAGTGAGACCGGAATCCGTCATGCCTTTGCCGTCTAGTGAAGCTCTCTCTGTATCTAAATTGGGATGACGTACCTTGGTAGGATATTAGACTAGTCAAATAGAATTCCCGTATCAACGCTGCTGATGACCTAGACGTTGGAATACAAACTGACTGACTGGCAACGTTCAAATATGAAATGAGGGAGGCCTACTCGAAATCTATGCGCTAAAGACAACTAGGTTTATGACTGTATGTGTAGTCGCACGGTTGCTCTACGCAATGACGGGTTCAAAGAGAAAACTGGACAGACTCTAACGGGCGATGACGTAGTCACCAAAATGGGGAGCACGTGCGCTCACTGCGGCAGCTTGTTTGGCATAAGCATCAGCCTCATTCAGCTCTCTCGGGATGCGCCAGAACTGAACGCGACATCCTACATGCTCCCACATCCTAATCCTGCTCAACAACGTCTCCCACAAATCCCGGTTCAAGACTGCCTCCCCTGTCGCGTTCGCCCACCCATTTCGGATCCACGTCGGGGACCAATAACAGATCCCGTTCACGACGTACTCGCTGTCGGTCGCGATGATCAAGTTGTTGATGTGTTCGGCCGTCCAGCTCGTCGCTTCGAGCGCGAGGATGGCGCTACAGAGCTCTGCACGGTTGTTGGTGTGCACGACTCCACGTTGAGGTAAAGGCATCATGGCTATCGAATCGGTTTGTGTGCCGGGACCCAGAACTACTGCAGCGCCTCCACCCGGGGGAGTGTCCAATTGTCCGTTACCGTGACGGAGACACGCGCCGGCTGCGAAGATTAAAGCTTGTGCTGGGATATGGTCCAGGAGATCGCTCTCGTGTCCTTGCAGGAGGAACCTGCAGTCTGAAGTCAACGAGCTGGGCCCGCGGCAGACGTGGAAAAGGCTTTGAGGCGTGTCGTCTGCTGAGGGCGGTTTGAATTCGCGGTTGGCGGGGTTGTTGGTGATGTGGGGAGAGAGAGGTCGCCAGTGAGGATCCCCGGAGTAGATTCGAGAAAAGTCGAGACGCCCGCTGAGCGAGGGCGTTGGGAAGCGAGTGCCCCAGTCGGGATGTGTGTTATAGCGAGGAACTGGTTGTGTGTGCAACAGGGGCATGGTTGTTTGAAATTTGAAATTGAGTCTTGGTTGATTATTAGATGGTCGTGGTTTGTGGTCAAGCGATATATCCGCGGGCGAGAGGGTTTTATAGACGTTTCGGACTCGGAAGAACCAAGAACGGCGCGATGATCTCCTTGCAAATATATTTGACCGCGTTTCCAATGATTTGTTATGGGCGCTTAAGCTCAGAGATAAGATAAGCGGCACTTGTTCTTTCCTTCCACCCTGGTCGTGATTTCCAAGTTTTGAGGCAGCTTACTGCGAGAAGTAGACCACCCCTCAATCAGGCCTTTTTTCGATAGCTGCGAGCCGAGTTTTTTTTCCCTTTCAATGCCGATCTGGGCCAGGCACAGCGGCCGGCTTACCATGGTGAGTCCTGACAACGCCAGAGGCAACGAACAAGACAGGGAGCAATCACGGTAGCGACTCGGATTCATTTGGATCGACGGTACGACTGGCACTTGATGTGCTTGTGGGCTAATTAAAGGCTTCTTCGCTGGCCTAGGTCGCTTGGAAGACTGCCCAGATAGCCCTGTAGTCGTTGGCCTTGTCTAGTATGGGATAAGCCCATGTGCTTAAAGTACGCTCGTCGCTTGCTACGTATATGTTTTTTGTCTCGAAAACAAGTCGCAGGAAATAAGTATTTAATCACAGCTGGTGTATGTGTATATCTCTTAAGTCCGTACATCGCGTTGCAGTCTGAAATACGGAATGCAACCGGAGTCGAATGCACCACGCCCAGACAATTTGGATTTCAGGGGGAGACGAGGAGGGGTGTCCGTGATCTTAACGGCGCGATGTCCGTCCGGTGCCGGATTCCGGACAACAGAGCACGTGCGCGGTAGCTTCATTCCCACGGTTCGACGCGACGCGTCGGGCAATTTAGCGCGCTTCTAGATCTTGGACTTTGACCACGACCATCCTAATCCTACCTCGTCCAGGCCGCGATCCTTGATTACCAGAAGAACCAAAAATTTCTATAGCAGAGAGGGGTCATCATAACTGCTGGCAGACATCTTGCTGTTGAATGGTGTTTGAAGAGGGTGACTATATCGATTCAGATTCAGATTCAGGGGAGGTGAGATTCGGATTTTTGCGATCTTTGTGAGGCCCTTTTTGATGGATTTATATAGCTTGAGGAAATTACAGAATACACGAAGCGCATATCTGGGCTTCCGCGCCCTGGTACCAATACAGACAGCTACGCTAATACCAATAACCCTGAGAGGAACCGAAGAAACGATACGATGGACAACACCAATTCTAGTGAATGGCGAGGACATCCTAGTATGTTGTCTTCACGTTCTTACATTTGGTATTTAATGGCTTTGCGACTTCAAAGATCAGGAAGCTCTGGCGAAATTGGCCAACCAACTCGCGGTAACTGAGGTGGACCTGAAGGAAGTAAACGATAGCATCGCGGCGCTCACCAAACGTCGCGAGAAGCTTGTACACGACCAAAACCAACTCAAATCATCCATTCGTGAACTTAAAACCTCTAGTAGTTCTTCGAAAGGTACGTTAGTATGGACCTATTTTGTTACAAGCAAAGAATGGGCTTCTTCTCTATATGTTTCAAAGGAAGAAGTCGGTTTCGAACTTGGGTGATAAAGCGATTGGAGGATGCGATACTGATTATCCATTGGGTAAAGGCAAGCAGAAGGCGGGCTTCGATACCATCAACTACTCAGAAGACGAATTCGACTGGGACAACGCCCTCAGAGTACGTATGAAAAAGGTATGGGGGATTCAAGATTTCAGGCACTGCCAGCGGGGGTATGTACTTGTTCGTCTGCCGCTGCTCACCATTTCTTTCCTGGCTAACGGTCGTGCTCGTTTACCTCGTTTTACAGAGTGTGTAACGCGAACATGGATGGAAGAGATATCGTCTGTGTTATGCCCACCGGTACGTCTTTCGTTCGATTGCTGATGCGCTCTCACCATATCTGTAGGTGGCGGCAAGTCTTTGACGTACCAACTCCCCGCTCTCCTCACGTCGGGCTGCACGCTTGTCATCTCGCCTCTTCTGGCTCTGATCAATGACCAAGTCTTGGGGCTGCGTGAACTCGGGAGTACGTAGTACACCTATTCTGCATCCATGCCTTCTTTGTTTTATGCTAAGCAGCAGTACACTGTTCTGTTCATAGTCGAAGCAGTCATGCTTACGGGCGAGACTCCCAAACATGATAAACAAGACACGCTTCAGAGGTTACGCCAGCTTGCGAGGGGTGAGGTGGATGGGAAGGAGATCAAATTATGTTATGTCACGGTGCGTGTATAGGCTTCTTTTTGAACTCCCAGCTTCTTAACTGATTAACCCTCATGTCGACGCATATATGCTCTATTTTCTCGCGTCTAGCCTGAGAAACTTGCCAAAGACAAGTCGTTCGTGGCGCTACTTTCTAAACTTGCTGTCGCTGGTCGGTTAGGTACGTCCAGTTTGCCCTCTTCCAATCGATCCTTCCTCTTGAACGGACCTTGATACGGATAGCGCGGTTCGTGATCGATGAAGCTCACTGCGTTTCCCAACTCGGACATGATTTCCGGTATGTCTATGCGTTACTCTCTCTGCTGCTATAATACTCACCTATATACAGCCCAGACTATAAACAACTCCATATCCTCCGACACCTCTTCCCAAACGTTCCCATTATGGCATTATCAGCAACGTGTCCTCCGCACGTATTGAAAGACCTCGTTAAGATCTTGGGATTGAAATCCGTCATCAATGGCAATGGTGAGCTTTCGTCTACTGTATATCGACATCCATACTTTCGTCTATAGGCATCGCCCAACATTCCGCTTACGTTTTTTTCCCTTCTATTAGAAGCGTCTATGGCCGAAGGAACGCTCTATTTCTCGTCTCCTCTGTATCGTCCCAACCTGTATTATAAGATCTTGCCAAAGCCCAATTCGAGCGCGAGTGTGTATCAGACGATGGTTGATTGGATTGAACAGAGCGGACATTTGGGGGATTGTGGGATTGTTTATTGTTTTTCGCAAAAGGTGCGTCCGATTTTCCCTTACATTTCAATTTTTCCTTTTGGTACGATGCGAAAACGGACGAAGGGCATACAACTGACGCTCTTTTATTACTCGCGTATACTAGGATGCGGAACATTGTGCACTTGAACTCTCGAAGGCTAGCGGAGGAAGGATCAAAACGGGCGTATACCATGCTCATGTGGACAGCGGACAGAAGATGAGGTTGCATGAAGATTGGAGAGCTGGGAAGGTGAAAGTTGTTTGTGCTACTATTGGTGCGTAATGCTGGCTTGCCTTTTATTGGACTCGTATGAGGGTGAATGCTGATGGATTGGATAGCATTTGGACTGGGAATTGATAAAGGAGATGTGAGATTTGTTATACACCACTCTATTCCTGTACGTCTCGTCTCTCTTATTGCGCTATGAAGTGGCTAATTATATTTCTAATAGAAATCTGTCGATGGCTACTACCAAGAATCTGGGCGCGCAGGAAGAGATGGGAAAGATTCGGATTGTGTTTTGTACTACCGACCGCAGGATTGGAGTGGCCTTGCCGGGATGGTCGGGAAAGAGAGAAGTGGCCTTACGAAACGTGAGTCTGTGTTTGTAAAATGAGAGTAGTGTAACTGCTAATGGAAACCGACTGGAATAGTGCATGACGTCTTGAAGTTCGCAGAAGATCTTCGGGAGTGCAGGAAGATCCAATTTGCAAAGTACGTTCCAGAAATTAAATTTCTCGTTTCGATTTCTTTAACGATGTTCGATACAACAGCTACTTTTCGCACTCGTCCAATATATCTCTGTCATCATGGTCAACCTCTACTACGGACGCACTGCAGCGTTGTGGCCATTGTGATAATTGTCTAAGAAGTCCTGAAAGTCTGGAGACCAGGGACGTTACGAAGGTAAGTGACAGGTGTATGCTATATACTGCTCAAAAACCTCTAACATCATGACGCGTCTTAATCTTCTTATATGTAGGAATGTTGGAAAATTCTCAAAGTCATGCACGAAGCTCAGAACATGGGTACGAATATCACCTTGATCAAGCTGGTGGCGCTCGTTAGAGGAAAAGGGGGTTCGAAAGTTGAAGTTACGCAGAGGACGGGGAGGGGAAGGGGGAAAGTGAGCAAAGAGACGGTTGAAGTTGATTTGGACAGGGTGTGTGGAGGGCCTGTTGAGTTGTCTGGTCCGGTGCGTTGCCTTTAACAAAAATAAATTACGCTGAGACGCTTTGTGCTTATGGTTTTCGGTTGCAGGATACGGAACGGTTGGTAATCAAACTCTTAATCGACGAGTACCTTCAAGAAGACTGTAGACCATCATCTTACACTGTCAATGTTTACCTTGTCAAAGGTGGTCGAGCAGCTGCGTTGCTGCACTTGACGCAAGACGAGGTTGGGAGGGAGGGCGTGGGCAGGAAGATTGAGATGTGTTTTGTGAAAGATGAGAAGGGGAAGGGCAGGTCGAAGAAGAAGGATGCTAGTAATTCGGTGGGTGGTGCTACGAATACAGGAGGAGAGAAGGCTAGTACGAAGACGAAGACGAAGAAAGTGAGTAAGGATACAGGGAAACAGCTGACGCTGGATGGACTACGACGAAAGTTGAATACGAATGATCGAACGAAGCAAGTGCGAGTTCAACGCGGCACTCAATATGAAGATGACGAAAGTGATCCGGATGAATTTATTGATATAAATGAAGGGGTTGAAGATACGGATACGGATGCGGATAATGAGGGTGGGGAGCGAGGGGGGCGGGGAGAGGCCCAAGAACGTGCGGCGGGGAAGGCCAAGGCTTTGCCTATTCAAACTGGCGTCAAACGTCCTCGCGACCGGTCTGCTTCGTCCAAGGCGGTTGCGTCGTCTTCGAGAGCTCGATCTGCCATGAAACAAGCGTCAAGTTCTCGGACGGTAGTGACAACCGACGCGACGAAACTTGCGACGACGAGCGATATAGAAATTATCAATATTTCGGACTCGGATTCTGATAACGAGCCGATGGGTGCCACTATCGTTAATAGGCGGAGTTCGGTTTCTGTGGCGAAGGGAGAGGAGAGAGAGCCGGCGCTTAAGCTTGAATTGAGACGATTTGAAGTAGGCCATAGTGATTTGGAAGAGGAGGGAGATGGAGACGAATCGGATGATGACATTGTGAACGGCAGTGATAGTGCGGACGACGAGGGTTGGATGGTGAATCAGAGGGGGAAGCCGCCACCTAGGAAGATTAGGAAAGTGGGTCGCTCGTCCAGTGGGGATCGTTCGAGGGTCAATAGAACTTCGAGTGAGGATGATATCGTGGTCTTGTCGGATTAACAACAGGGCTGAAGGTGGGCTTGGATATCATATTGGTAGTGGGTTTGGGAATAAATTATTGGATAATAGGTTATGACGCTCCGTCAATTGCTGGTGCTTGGCGATAAGTTATTGCGTGAACCCGGGCACTGAGAGCGGGTACATAGACAAAACTGACTGCTGATGATGATAGGCCGTGGTGATACTTAGGGATGAAGTGCGCGATTGGGTTGGCATATATGTTGTGGCACAAGGAATTAAGTCGTGTCGTTCGTGAAAAGGTGTCGCATATGCATAGTGAATAATGATAAAAATGGGTCAGACCCGAAGCCTTGGGAGGAGTTATATACGACCTCCAAGGATGGTCTCCGCCCAGGTGGAACTTGGCAAAAAATACGAAAGATATAGATATTAATTCTTGAAGGTCTGTTTGAGGGCCGACCTTCGTGGAAGCTTAGGAACCCGCCTGTGTTCGATATCGATAATGACTCCTTCCTCGTTCATCCAGCCTTCGCCGGGCTCGGGATAGTCTTCGAGATCAGGTGGATATTGTTGGTCGGGTGGTGCGGCTTTGAATACGCCGTCGTTTGTCCATAGCTGGTCTCTGTAAGGTATAAATGAGGTCATTGGAGGATCAGTTAAAATATAATGGCGACCAACACTTACCCTCGACGATTGTACCACCCTTTTCGTCTCTGAGCCTGCAGAGCGGGGGACGGGCAAATCAAGTTTTCGTTCCATCGTACGGAGCGTGAAGGGATGAACTGTCTACCGGAAAAGCCACCACTGCCTATGCCGGGTCCATTCACGGCACCGTTTGTGGAGATGCGGAGAGGCATGTTTTGGTCCCCGTCTGAGTAGCGGCGCTGGGTCTCGGGGTGGCGGTGTGCGGGGTAACCTGAGGCGGAGCTGCGAGTGTCGGGTCTGTCGCTATCGCTGCCGCGAGAATCCCGCTCTCGTTCTTTGTCCCTGCTGTCGCGTCCCCGCTCGCGCTCAGAGCTGCGACTTGGCTCGTACATGTATCGGTCAGCGTCTGATTGTCTTCGTTGTGGCTCCGGGAGGCGGAGTGCACCTGCTCCCAGTGCTGCCGTCGATGTGGTGTTGTTGTTACTGGAACGAGAGCCACCTGATGAAGAAGAGGGAGAAAGATCACGATCGCGGGTGTAGCGGGATGAGGACGGGCCTGAGGAACGGGGTTCGGTGCCGGTCGTCGCGACTGTGGCGACCGTGGCTGCCTCAGAGGCCTGTGATGCAAAGGAAAGGCGGCGGGTTCGACCACCGGTGCTTTGGGAGGTGCTTTCGACGGCAGCAGAGGTGCCGGAGTTCGGGGGGAAAGCGACAGACGAAGGTGGAGCGACTAGATCGGGATGTCGGGGTCCTCGACCCATGGAGCTGGGGACCTGCGAGTCTGAATTTGAGATGGGAGGAATCTGGATATAGTCAATGGGACGGCCAGTGCCGTTTGACATAGAGGAGGTTCGAGAGCGGACTTTCTCAGGAGAGGGGTACCTGCCTCGTGCATCGCGGTCTCTTTCACGCTCACGTTCACGCTCACGGTCTCTATCTCTATCTCTGTCATCCCTTCGACCGTACCTATCCTGGTCCCTCGAGCTTGGAGGAGGGGAACTACTGAACGGGATAGTGGACTGCACCTGCGAAGGTTGATCACGATCACGACCTGACCGACTCGGAGAATGTTCGTTGCTCGAATAGTGTCTCCTATCTCTGTCAGGCGACGAATGGGAAGAAGGCGTTGACGAGAGTGCGGGGCCGGCTCCATAGCTCGTGCTTGCTTTGCGTTCTCGTACTGGAATAGGGCCTGGAGGGGAGTTCGAGGCGGAACGTCCACCCATGACTGAAGCTCGACGTTCCATCGGAACCGACGATGTCCTCGAATACGACGAGTCTTGAAGGTACCCATTCGAGTCGGTGTAGACTGCAGCTACTGAAGAATTTTGTTTCGGAGATGTTCGCTTGGACTCGTACATTCCGATGGATTCGGGGCTCCCGTAAAGCTGACCGTCTGAGAACATGATGTGTTGCGGTTGTTGAGAGGGCATGGGGATGGGGACTGGTACGGGAGGCATGGGGATATACTGCGACGTCGACTTGGTGGCTTGGTCCATTGACAAAGGCGGGCTGGGTGTGTAGTACGATCCCGTCGATACCGAGTTGTGTCGAGCGTTGACGACGGCTATACGCTCCCGTGCGTCGATATCGGATTCAGAAGGACTCCTAAAGTGAGCGAATTTTGAAAGGAAGGGTCAATATTTGAGAAGCATGTGAGTTACTAGATAAAGCGTACCTGATCAGCGAAGCTGTTCCGAGGATCCTTGGGTCCAGTCCTGTAGGCGGAGGAGGCTGATTAATCCAAGGGCTGTAATCCGCTTGATGCTGCACGAGTCCTGCCCTGCTTGCAGACCCTGCAATCGGTTGAGGACCGACACCACTACCAGCCCCTATGTGCATAGTAGGCATCTCATCCCAAGGTGAAGCCGTAGTAGGCGTATCACCTCCTACAGTTGCAGTGCTATCCGTCGGCGAATACGTCGCGACTGATGTTGTGTCGGTCTCTGTCAAGGCAGAGTCCAGGTCTGAGAAGGCGAATATGTCAGATTTTGAGGAATGCGATTGTTCGTAGACGAAGGTATTTTGGCCGTTCGCGCTTGGATAGATGCTAAAGTTCCCTGGTGCCCCGTGGGAGGTATGAGAAGCCTGAGACGGATGGGATGCCACGGGGAGATGAGAAGCGGGTGCTGGTGCACCGCGACTGTGAGGAGGAGAGGGTTGTTGAGGAACTTGAGTTGTGAGTGGACGGGGAGGGGCAGGTTCGTATCCTCGTGTAACTGTCGTATTGATGTTGAGATGTGGTGGGCTCGGGTGTCGGCCTGGGATCGGGACAGGAACAGACGAAGGAGCGTGGCCATGGTGGCCCAGATTGTGGTTCATGGTAGGAGCACCGTACCGCTCGTCGTATCGGGGCTGGTGATAGAGTTGGTGGGGTGGGGCGGAAGGCGCGGGTGGCATAGTCCGGTAGGCTGCAGGGTCCATTGTGGTAAACCCAGGCTTTCCCTGGAACATGTGGATCGAGAAACGCGTGTGAGGGAGGTGCGAGGACAAATAGCCCTGCTGTGAGGGCGGGTCAGTGCACAGCACAATAATGCGGGAAAAGCGGTTGCTTACCTTGGGACCAGCCGAGGGAGTTGAATGCACAGCGAACATTGCTATGGGGCTTCGGTGTGCAAGTGTGGGTGTCGGAGTATGGCCTGCCTATACAGCTAGGAGTATTGGACGACCTGCGCAGGGACACGAGAGGTGACGAGGTGAAGAAAGACGCGAGTATTATATAGACGACTAAAGCGGCTATGATTCAGATGTCCGACAACAGCGACCGGCGAAGAGCGAGAGGATGACGATGGCACAAGTAGGCGTCCAGCAGCAACTAGTGACTAATGCAAAGCATCGAAATGGGGGAATGAGAAAGAGGTGGATTCGAAATCTCGGAGCCATATATACAAATTCGGGAGGTCCGACCTCGTTGTTCATTTTCGTCACAGTTATTAGCCCCAGAGCTTGTTTAGATTCTGGGTGGCATGAGGCTCGAGGTTTGGTTAGGCCTGGAGGGAAACATGCGGAATGGGGACCTTGATTGCAATGGGACGGGTCAAACATTTGTATTGCGGCTGAGGGATTCTGGGTGAACTTCGATCGATGTTCGAGGTGTAGGGGCACTCTTGCCTTGTGGAGGAGGGGTGTACTTGATCGAACTGTGTGGCGCTTAAGAGGAATTGCCAGTTGGGAGTTGTGGTGGGGCTGTCCATTGAATGCTAGTGATCTCTGAACTATTTCAAGTCAAAAGAGAAAGAGGGGAGGAAGATAGGAAAGCTTCGACGCAGCCGCCACCGTGATTGTTATATGAGGAGGTCAATTACTTATATAAGAGCATGTTCAATATAGAGCATGACGAAGAAGCCCTTGCCGTCGGTCATATGTCAGTTGGGATGCGGACATTTCGGGTCCTATCCCAGGTAGTAGGCGTCGAGAAGACGGAAAGCGTATGAAGGCGTTCATTGCAACGATTCTTGGCCTGCAGATCGTCCCTGGACATGAGGACGTGAAGGCCACCTTCAATCGGACCAAAGTATCGGGCATGCGGCGAACACATGACATAGAGAAGTTTGTTCCGTAGGACCGTGTTCCAATAAGAAGCCAAACGGACTCGGGTATAGAGCAGTAGAAGAAGGCAGGTAGAGTATTAGAACTTTGGCTTTCCACTCAGCAAGAAATGCATCGCGACGCATTCTACTAGTGCCCAGTGAATGGTGCATTCGGAAGAGCCCTAGGCGCTCTCAGACGTGGCATGTCTAAAGGCTGTTACTACTTTTATATTAGTTATGTGCTGCATGTAGAACGTCTGCTTACAGTATCACTTGTTCCGGGATGCTGAAACATAGGCCTAAGCGCTAAGAACGAAACCGAATAGGGGCAATAGCAGTGCCAAGTCGCGAAGGCTGAATTTGAGCGGAGCCCGAGTCGGAGATTCAAATTCGGTGATCATGCTCTGATTATTTCGATTTCGCATTGTTGCTTACGAACTACCTTAATCCTCATTCATATCGCATATCGCAATGCCATTTGGCGAGATTGTCTGCGGCTCTCCAGGAAGCGGCAAATCCACGTATTGCTATGGGAAATACCAACTGTTTAGCGCCTTGAATAGGCCAATCGCTGTCGTAAACCTGGACCCTGCCAATGACACAATTCCCTACCCGTGTGCGGTTGATATTTCGTCGCTGATAACCCTGCAAGATGTTATGGAAACCCATGGACTAGGACCGAATGGGGGAATGCTGTACTGTATGGAGTATCTTGAAGAAAACTTTGATTGGCTGGAGGAACGGTTGAAGGAATTAGGGCCCGATTCTTATGTCCTATTCGACTTGCCTGGACAGGTGGAGTTGAGCACGAATCATGACAGTATCAAAAGGATCGTGACGAAGCTTGGGAAGTCTGGGTTTCGGGTACGTATATCTTTTACTTCTACTGGAGATTGGGATTGTTGATGAGTTAGTTGGCAGCGGTTCATTTGTGCGATGCCCATTATATAACGGATGCATCCAAGTATGTGTCGGTTTTGTTGCTTTCGTTGAGGGCCATGCTCCATTTAGAGCTGCCTCATATCAACGTTTTATCCAAGATTGACTTGCTATCTTCCTATGGAGATCTCGGTACGTTGTGTTGAGCCCTTCAAGAAGTGCTACGGCTTGACCATGACTGCCTCAGATTTCAGTCTCGACTTCTATACGGAGGTCCAAGATTTGAACTACCTGGAGAATAGTCTGAACGCCTCGTTGCCTCCCAAATTTGCTGAACTGAACATGGCGATGATCTCTCTTGTTGAAGACTTCAGCTTGGTTGGGTTCGAGACGTTGGCCGTCGAAGTTCGTCATTCAATCCGTATATTCTTCGCAACCATTGTTCTGCAACTTAATCTAGGACAAAAATTCCATGATGCACCTCACACACGCCATCGACAGAGCGACAGGTTATATCTTCGTTCCGCCAAGAGACGCACCAGCACCTCCGGATACGATTGATAAATCCAATGCGCCTGGATCTCTACGACCTAACTTGGTCGGTCTCTTTTCGAGTGCTGCCGGTCCATTGACGGATCCCGGAGGTGACGTCAGAGATGTGCAGGAGAGGTGGATAGATTACCGGGATATATACGATGCCCACGAGAAGAAAATGTGGAGGCAAGAGGGGGAGATGGTTAGGGATGAAGCGGCAAGGGCGACTAAGATTAGGGAGAGGAAGCCTGTGGGGAAATCCTAGGCATTGGGATTGTAATTGCCTATAGGTGATTGCTCGATTTTCCGTGTCACCGATCTACCGGCTAATTGTGCTGTATAGTTTAATTTAGGCAATGTACAGTAGTTTTTTCGGTCTCCACGCAGATTGGATTGTCCCGAATTCATCGTTTGAGTGGATCCCTACGGGTGTTCTCAGGTCCCTGCAATTGAAATCTAGAGTGATCCTGGTTAGGATCGTGACTCATTTCGGGAATCATTGGGATAAATATGGAGTTCCTGCCGTCGGGAGGTACCAGGTGACCGTGACGACTGATCAAATGGGAGGAGGATTGTCAGCTACGACAACTCCTGAGGCCTGAAGCTTGAAAACTCGAAGCTTAAACTTGGCTCAAACTCGAGACAGAGGTGTTCTGGAATGTGGAGTCTTGGAGTTGACGTTGTAGACGCCTACAATTTGTGTTACCAAACGAATTCTCCAGGACTCAGATGAGCTGCGATTTCAAGAATTTCGCCGATCTACTGGCTAACTTTCTTTCCCCATTGATAAAGGATGACGCATACTAGTCTCTTTTTACTACGCAAATTGACCCGAGTTCGTCGCTTAAGTCGATGGCTACGGAAGATCTTTCGCTGGAAGTAAAATACTACGCGATCTAGTCTTTGGTGGGGGTGGGGTTTTGGGATAAGTCGCCGATCTACCGGAGAATATATATCCGCACAGTGAACATAGGCGAGGTTTCTTCACAAAGATCGTCACAAAATCGTCGCGGAGCGGACCGTTAAAAATCACTTGTCGCTGCAATTGAAAGTATACAAGATCTTGTGTCTTTTATCTGAAATTTACAATTCTATTCATTTCGGTAGTACGACTTTGCGGAGTTCCTTCGGGTGATTCACAAGGGCCAAGAACATTGGAAACGGTGAACCCCTGGAATACTAGAGTTCAATATCAGATCATCATTTCACTACTAATCTGTCAACTAAGGATCATTTCCTTATGTTAGAGCAGGTAAAATCCTAAGGTTCGAAAGGGAAATTGCCACCTGCGATTGCAGGTTATGTCGCCGATCTCCCGGAAAACGACCTGCTCCGTTAATGTAGGCAACTTAGAATACTTTGCATACGCAGTTTGTTCCTATTTCATCGCTCTGAGTCCAAGCCTACGGAAAGCTCACGGGAGTTGAGCGTGGAAATGGGATTGCACCTCATCTTCGGCAATGTGACGAATCTAAAATCTCTACCTCAGAAATGTCTTTTGGAATACCGGGTCAAGCGGGAAGGATTTGCCTTCATAAAACCTGGAAATGACCGGATAGTCGTGCGATCTTGACAATCCTGCACGCGACGCGTCGAGCCCCTATCTTGTACCCACGTGTCTACCCGTCACGTGCAGATTAGGGCCGGTCAATCTGTAGTACGACGTGTCACCGTCATTGCGCCCTGTCGAGCTGCGAATATCCATCTTTCCCAAACGCGATTCTCGAAATCGCGAACCATGAAGCTCAAACAGATCCACAGGACGTCGACGTTTGCATGGTCGCCATCCGAGTCGTTACCGTTGTTGGCAACGGGAACCGTCGCGGGCGCTCTTGACGAGTCCTTCAGCAACGAGAGTCAGCTCGAGATCTGGGCTCCGGACTGGCTTGACAAAAACGAATATGATCTGGGTGGGGCTGACCAGAAGGGACCCAAAGCCTCTGTCTCTGATACTTCCAGGTCAGTCGGGGAATGCATATCCAGAGGTTACGGTATATCGACTGGCGATATATTGACTATGATAGGTACAATCGACTGGCGTGGGGTTATGTGAATAACACCCGACCGCACGGTGTAATCGCTGCTGGTCTCGAGAATGGAGAACTCGCCTTGTGGGATCCCGCAAAGATATTAGCAGGCGCAGAGTATGTCTATCACTTGTTGTTTATCCAGCAAGTGAATGAATGAACAATTAAAGGTCTAGTGAATCTCTAATTCTGCGGAATACGATCCATACGGGCCCTGTCCGAGGATTGGACTTTAACCCTATTCAATCAAATCTATTGGCTTCGGGAGGTGTAGCAGGCGAGGTAATTATCGATCCCCCAATATGAATGAATTTGACCTTACGACCGCCAACAGGTCTACATCTGGGATCTGAAAGACCCAAGCAAGCCGTATACTCCAACCCCGGGCTCACGTAGCCAGAAACTCGACGAAATCACGTCCATCGCTTGGAACCAGCAGGTACAGTACGTCCTGGCGGGCGCGAGCAGTACGGGGTACACTGTCGTTTGGGATTTACGAGGGAAGCGGGAAGTCGTGGCGTTAGCGTATGGTGGAGGCGCAGGGACCCTGGCTGGCCAGATTGGTGGAGGGATGGCTGCGGGAGGAAGGCGTGGTATGAGCGATATTGCATGGCATCCGGACAACGTGGGTCCCTCTCCCCCTTAATTATACCCCTAATCTCATTCATTGGCCAGGCTACCCGTGTCGTGACCGCCTCAGAAGACGACTCCTCGCCCATTATTATGGTCTGGGATCTCCGTAATGCCCGAGCCCCAGAAAAGGTACGGTACATATTGCTCAGACGATGATCAATGGACCCTGACCTTTTC
This sequence comes from Coprinopsis strossmayeri, assembly GCA_900156845.1. NCBI lineage: Eukaryota > Fungi > Basidiomycota > Agaricomycetes > Agaricales > Psathyrellaceae > Coprinopsis > Coprinopsis strossmayeri. The sequence continues at coordinate 52,805 of FTPT01000140.1, read as the reverse complement.
TGCAGATTTTGCAAGGCCACGACAAGGGCGTCCTTTCCCTTTCATGGTGTAAGCAAGACGCCGATTTGCTCTTGTCATGTGGTAAAGACAATCGAGCTCTTTGCTGGAATCCCCAGACGTCCGAGATCATTGGCGAGGTACGGATCACAGTACCGTGTTGGACGCACATGCTCACTAACGTTTCTAGCTCCCTTCGGCCGACAATTGGGCTTTCCAAGTCGACTGGTGCCCTCGAAATCCGGATCTCCTCGCTACCGCGTTCTTCGATGGAACAATTGGCATCCACACCATTCAATCCACCAACGAGGCCGCAAATAACGAACAAGCGGCAGTTTCCCAATCCTCTGGCGCTGATATTTTCAACCCCAGTTTCGCTCCAGCTCCTTCAAGTGGCACGTTCTCACTCAAACAACCACCGAAATGGCTGCGTAGACCGGTCTCGAGTTCCTTTGGATTTGGTGGCAAGCTTGTATCCGTTTCAAATCTTCCTTCCGCACAAGGCAACAACCAGAGTAGCGTGGTTCATATCCGCAGTGTTGTCACTGAGCAAGAGTTTGTGGAGCGTGCTAAAGGTTTGCAAGAGGCGATCGTTGGCGAAAACGTCCAAGAGTTTGCAGAGAAGAAGGTCGAGGGGTTGGAATCGGCCAATAAGCCTTCCGAGGCTTGGAAAGCTTTATTAAGTCTTTTCAAAGCCAATTCGAGGGAAGAACTTGTCACGCTCTTGGGCTTTTCGAAGGCGGAGATTGCGGCTCGTGTTGCGGAGGCTGTGGAGAACCTGAAGGCGTCTGCCTCCGCTCGTGCGGTATCCGAGGACGTAGAGGAAGAGACCACTGAAGAGAAGGTTCATGAACCCGTTGTTTCGTTTGCTGAGCCTGAACGACAAGAAGTCCCGTCCGATAGCGAGACTGGCGAGAGCAACGAGAAGACCCCCTCAGAGACCGTCTCCGACACCGCTAGTTCCCGGTTGGAAGATCGAGAATCGACTACGACGGTCCCCAGTTTGTTTGGCGAGGACGATGGCCCTGGGACCCCTCAATTGGACACTGGCCACGACTTTTTCAACACGGTAGGAATTGCCCAAGACGACGGCGCACCCATCCCTGTTCATGTTCCGCATACCAATTATGCCATTGACTCCTCTGTGGCTGCCACGATCGGTTCCGGTCCCTCCTCTGTGACCTCAGAGGTGATGAAGAACAACGAGTTCAAGATTTACCCAGCCAACGAGTCGGAAACAGATAGGCTGGTCACGAAGGCCCTCGTTCTTGGAGATTTCGAGTCAGCAGTCTCTCTTTGCCTCTCGTCCGATCGGTTTGCGGACGCAATCTTGCTTGCAGTCCGTGGCGGACCCGAGTTGCTTCACAGGACTCAGAAGGCCTACTTTGAGCGACGAACGACTGCTCTTCCTTATCTCCGCCTTTTCCAGTCGATTGTCACGAATGACCTTGCCGATATCGTTCAGAATGCGGACTTGCAGGAGTGGCAGGAGATCTTTGTGGTCATCTGCACATTTGCGACTAAGGAAGAGTTTGCGGGATTGGCCGAGCAGTTGGGTATTCGACTGGAGTTCCAGCACGGGCTTGCCAAGGCGGATGGAGACGATGACAAAGCTCTTCCTTTCAGGAAGAACGCGACTTTGACCTACCTCGCCGCTGCGCGTTTGGAGAGGTTGATTAACATTTGGGCAGAGGAGTTGGTTGAGGATGAGAAGACCCTTTTGGAGAAGGAGGATAATGCGAATGAGAGCCATTTCTCGGTTCATGCTCAGGCTTTGCAGTCTTTCGTAGAGAAGGTGACCATCTTCAGGTCTGCGACGAACTACAAGGACGAGGATTTCGGTTCTTCTGTGGACAATGCGGCTCTCAAGACCTTCAAGCTTGCTGGATTGTATGATCGATACCTCGAATATGCCGACTTGTTGACTACCCAAGGGCTGTTGAAGGAGGCTGCTACTATCTTGACTCTTATTCCCAGCGCATACAAAGGAGCATCGCCTCAGCTTGACCGTTCGGCTGAGCGTGAACGGTTGGTCGTTGCGACTTCGAGCAAGCAGGCTGGTCTCGCCCGTGCTCCTGTCGCGAGTACCTCGGCTTCTGCTGGGTATGGTTATGCTCCTGTTGCGCCCAGTCATGTCCCGTCGAGGCTGCCACCTGCTCCAGTACCAGCCCCTGCTCAAACATACGCCCCGTACCAGCCGCCAATTGTCCCTGCACCGGCACCGTCGCAGCAATACAACCAGGGATATCCGCCGACAAATTATCAACCTTCCCCCTATGCACCTGCCAACCCCTCACTCTCGCAACTTCCTCACTTGCGTCAACAAGTTCAGCCAACACCTCCCCCTCCTGCTGTTGGAATTCCGCCACTACCTCGAGTTGCCAATGGTGGTGCGACCAACCTTCCTCCGCCGCCACCCAAGCGTGACCCTGGTGGATGGAACGATGCCCCTGCTGCCGTCACTTCGAACCGACCTGCGAATATCAGCGTGAACAAGCCTGCTCCTATTACGGCTCCGTTCCCAAACGCTGTGTCTTCGCCTGGGTTCTCGCCTGTTCCTTCTCCTTATGTGAACCAAGGTCAGCCTTCGCCCCTTCCTCCACCGCCTCGGCCTGGTAGTGTGACGGCAGGACAGGGAGGTCGTAGGTCTGTTCCACCACCCCCTCAGGGATCGAGAATTCACCTTCCTCCTCCTGGTCAGTATCGCCCGCCGTCGACAACTAATGCTCCGCCTGTTGGCCCGCCTCATATGCACGCTCCTCCAGCGCCGATTGCTCCGGGCCAGTATCTGCCTCCTTCAGTTCTTAGACCTCCTACGGGACAGACTCCCCCGCCTGGTGGTCCTTATGGACGTCCACCTCAACCAGGACATCCTACTGGGCACCCGCCGCCGCCATCTGGAATCCACCCTCCCCCTCCTAATCCCTATGGCCCTCGACCGACGCCCCCGCCTGCGGTTAACAACCCGTATGGGCCGCCTCCTGGAGGTCAGGGAGGGTTACCGCCCCCTCCTCCAGGTGGTGCCTATCCACCTCCACCTCGTCCCGTCTCTTCGCAGGCACCCCCTCCCTCCGGGCCGCCTCGGAACCCGCCGGCGGCTAACGCGCCGCCTGCCCGACAGGGGCCTCCTCCCCCTAAGTACCGTGAGTTGTCTTGCTGATGGTTTTTTTGCTACCGTGAATGCTCACTTTTTTTTTGGCTTGTTTAGCTCCTGGAGATCGAAGCCATATCCCTGAACATATCAAGCCAGCATACGAAATCATTCTTGATAATCTCAACAGGATGAAACAGACTACACCTGTATGTGGCTGTAGTGATTCTTGATACTTGGAATGATTGTTGCTAATGTGCCATGTTTCGATTTTCAGCCCAATCAGAGGCGTCTTGTTGATGATTTGGAGCGTCGCATAAACCCCTTGTTTGATGCTCTGAACTGCGAGACATTGTCGCAACCTGTTGTAGAGTTACTCATTCTTTTGACTCAAGGTATGTGTCTCTTGGAAAGATGTTGATGTTGAGCTGATTGATTTTGATTTTGATTTTCATAGCTATGCAAGCGAGAGATCGTCCTGTTGCCCTTGCCATCCACGTCGACCTCCTCACTCGTGGATCTCAGACTGACGAGGTTGGTTTATGGTCGTCTGCCCTCAAGCAGCTCATCATGCGACTTTAACCTTCCCGGGCCGTTTTCCGCAATAGAGCCCTTTTTCACTAAAGTTTATACGATTTTTTTTTGTTTCGTAGGTAATAGTACCTAAAAGTATCTCATTTCTTTTATACTTGATACATTGGATCTCTCTGGCAGAACTCGTTGTATATGTGCTTATGACCTGAATGTCTCGACGAACTTAGACTATGATTTCTGTCAAAGGGTCTTCTGGCCAGCGAGGTTTATCCACTCCGTTACCTCTCGACCCGACGTTGTATTTGAGTCGGACTAGGCCTTCTGGGAAGGTCAGGACTGGTTTGACGGTACGTACTGTTGCTCCGATTGCTTTGTTTTCGCGGTCTTCGAAGAAGTCTGGGTTGAGGAGTGGGGAGTTGGCTTTGTGGAGGGCGGATAAGAATGCGGGGATGGTGACGGCCATGCTGTCCCAATGACGAAATACCGGGCGACCGAAGCGAGCCCAGAGTTCTTCCCAGACTTCTCTTGGGTATGTCCCGCATGAATTGATTAGCCATTGGGAGTAGTAGTTCAGGGCAATCTTGAGAGGCATTCAGCGTCTAGGACATCGAACACTCAGGAAAGATGAAGGACGTACATCGACAACATAAGAGCCTCCAGTCTCGGATCGTTTGATTAAAGCTTCAAGGATTCCTGTGGCCCCCGCTGCACCGGTGCTGATAGAGAGGGATACATAGGAGTGGTGGGTATTTGTCGGAAGGGAATTCGAGCATCTCCATATATTTGGAACTTACCAGTAGTCTGAGTTGGGCCATACCGGTGTGACTGGCTCGTTTTTCCCCATTGCTCTTCCAAATTCGTAGGATGTTCCGCAATGCTGCCATAAGGTCGTGTGTAAAAAAGGGAATGTATAGTGGCGAATGGACTTACAGCATCGCTGATTTGCTGCCATCCAGATCGGTAAGATAGTGGCCCATTCCATCCCTGTGGCAGTCGCCCAATTGGTCAGTTCTCCGAGGATCGCAGCTCCCAAGTCGAGAGAAGAGATGAATTAAAACATACATAGCAATTCTCATGGGCATAGATGATTCCGTGTGCTTTGTTCTTGAAGAGACCAAGGATGTCGTCCTTTCCGAAACCCCATTTCTGCATTACTCCTGGACGGTACCCGTCTACGACAACATCACAATCTTCGATGAGCCCTCGAAGTGTCGTACGATCTTCTTCCTTGGTCAGGTCAAGATGGGCACTCCATTTGCCCCATTGGACGTCCAAGTTAAGGACGTGCAAGTCTGTAATATTGGGAGAGGTGATTCGGAGAACGCTGGCCCCCATCTCTGCGAGCTCCCTGCATACGACCGGAGATGCTATCATCCGTGTCAGATCTACAACTTTGAGACCGAACAGTGGCCTTGAAGGACTTGAACCTTCAGAAGAGCGCCACCAGAAAGCAGCTTGGTTAGGACTGGAAACGTGATGGACCTCGTATAGCCCGACATGCGCGTTTGCCTTTCCATGCTCCGAGGAGAGATACTCTTCTTTGGTCATACATACGGTTCCAGCCTGGCGGTTTATGTCGTTCATTAGGACGTCGAGGTCATCTGCGTCCCATTGGGCAACCTTGTCCTTATAAGTCCCTATTCCTTGGTCTAGAGGTGCGTTCTCTTGTTCATCAGTAACTCCCAAGGCAGCTTGAACGACTCTCTGGTTGACACTCCCTGACGTCTATGTTAGTTTGGACAAAGCTTGGAAATGATACGGTATCAGGGCCCACCGTGGACATGGTAAAAGCGATTGTCCCTAGTCTTGTAGATGTTGGTGCTCGGGGCAGCGAGTCGTTGCTTGTGGAGATTACAATCAGGGAAGTAGCGATGGAATTTGTCAGTCGGCGCTGCCGCTATTCTCTGACCATCGGAGTCGATGATGATAGGAAGGAGGGTCGACATCACGAACAAATGGGCATGATCACTATCGCACAGGAATAAGAGAATCGGTCAGATTGCTGACCGGTGGATTGTAGAGTACATACGTGTTGATGACGACCTTCTGGTAGTCGACTCCGTACTTCTTTTTCAGCAGTACGTTTAGCATCGCGGCTTGGAATCCTTTGATGGCGGCGATGCTCTCCGCAAACCTCCAATTAACGGGAGAGCCTGGTTCGGGTGCGCCGACGTATTGAATGCTTCGAGCAGCATCCTTCACTTCTGTAGGGATAGACGAGTGAAGAGAATTGTTCAAGATCCCGTCCCAGAGCAAGGTATAAGTTTCCGACGGAACAGAATACTCAATAGGAATCGATCCCATAATAGCGGCAGTTGAAGAATGTAGGGTAACGGATGCAAGTCTCAAGGAGCACCTTCCAGGTGATAGGTCGTTTTATAGCATATCCCCTATTGTAGAAGGAAGGGCGTTGAAATTTCGGCAGAAGAGACGGATCCCGCAGCGCTCAGATCTTGGCGAAGAACTAGGTGAGCGGGCGATGGGTAAGCATCGGAAGTACAGCCAATAATAAGTACATCCAAGGAAGCTGATTTGACCCAATCATTCTTCTGCAATGATACCAATAAATATTCACAAGGTAAAGGTACCACGTATATGATACATCAACTGACCTTTGGAAATCTGCCATTTTACTCCATGTTGATGTTATATCGCAGTTTCAAGTTCCACCTGTTCACATGCATCTATGGTGTGCGTCGCCATAAATCTGAGTGTGACAGAGTATGTTTGTCGCCAATCATAATCAATGGCTAGTAATCTTGCACGAGTCCACATCACGTTCAATCTTCTCAGGTCGTCCAGAAAACTTACCCTGGAAGGAGTCGACGGTGGAGATTGGGGTCGAAGAGGGGAGCTTGTGACGCAGTTTCAATATTTGTCCCCTGTATGGCAAAAGGACGGTTATATCCAGAGGCTTGATTTCCTCAGCCTCCGGTTTCTGCTTCAGGAGGCTGGACGACCTGGGCAACGACTTCTACCCGGCCTTCGTCGCTACTTTTAGAACGGCCTCCAACATCCTCTTCGACCGAACATGGGACAAAGACCACGGGAATGACCGCTCCGGAATTATCTTTAGGCCAAGGGAACGCATAGCAGTGCCTCAAGAAGAGCGAGTTTGCCTTCATTCTGGGATGCTGTTTGGAAGTCGTCGATTGCCATAGAACACTCTGGACGGAAAAGCATTGAGTACACGAGGTGAACGGTACTGAACCGTGACGTCGAGCATAGTTTTGCTAGGGTATGCCCTGCATGTCCTCCCCGTTGTACAGCCTTTCGAGCAGCGAAACATCCGATTCTAGTATCCTTCCCATTTTGCGCACGGTTGGCCGAAGTTGGACGCTGGAGTCGGTTAAACCATTGACCATTGACCATCGTGGCTCGCC